>CM065380.1:24490000-24527500 GCA_033060915.1 Euryodendron excelsum | reverse complement strand
ATTTTGAACTTTCTCAAAATGTGTCTGGAGGCCTAAGGGGCAGGCTTGGTTATTAAGCCTCTATTGGGCCCAGCAGGCCCGAGAAGCGGTTAACTGATTGGATAGGGGTTTGAAAGTAGATTTGGGTTTGAATGTGTTTACGAAATTTTGAGGAGTTTGGTCAAGTTCATCATGTTTGTAAAGACTCAATGAAGAATCTAAGAAAAGTTTTTGAAGAAACCAAAATAAATTCAATTCAAATTAAATTAAAGACCTTATTGAATTACCACACTGGATTGAAAGTTTTGAAGAATCATTATACCCTAAAGAAGAAGATTCTTTGAAGTACTTGAAGTGTTTTTTAAGCTAAGCTTGATCAAGGATAGCACAAAAGAGATTTTCTAGGTGATGTGTTGATACATGGATTTAATGTGTCGACACATGAGGACAGAGGTCAATGCTTGAAGAATGGATGATCAAGTGTCGACACATGGATTTGATGTGTTGACACATGGAGATAGAGAGCAAATACTAGAGGATGCAAGCTTGATGTGCCAACACATGGGGACAAACGACTATATTTTTAAATGCTGTCAAGGTCTTAACTTATATTAAATGAGCACTCAACTACCTCTAATGAGTGAAAGCAATTCAAGGCTTTATATACAAGCCTCCAAATGCATTTAGGACAAAAGATATAAGATTATTCTATCCTTTGATCATCAAGAGTTGACAATTACTTATATTTACTGAAATTTCTCTTTATATTCAAGAGTTGGCATTTAGTGAGCTATTCCATTCTTACCTACTTTTCAAAGGGAGTTGTATTTGATTTGTATATCTCATATACACTTGGGAGTGAGAGTTTGAGTGTTCTCATGTGAAAGAAAAACACTTGTAAGTTTAAGAAAGCTTGGACAAAATTCTTGTAGCATTAAAGCTTGGGTATAAGCTTCAAAAAGAATGAGATAGGCACTTCAACTAGCCTCTACTTTGTAAGTGGACATTGCATAGTAGAAGAAGATTTCAAGGGGATGTTGGGGTGAGGACGTAGACCACAAGTTGTGGTTGAACCTTGGTAATTCTTGGTGTTTTTTTTTTTTTTTTTTTTGTGCTTTGCTTTCATTTCTTGATTGATTATATTGCATTGCATACACTTGAGTTACTGTTACATTCACTAAATTAGTTTTAATTTATCTTGATTGCAATTAGTTTTTAAAAATCTAATTCACCCTCCCCCCCCCCCCCCCCCCTTCTTAGGTTGCTTTTTGGGCCAACAATTGGCATCAGAGCTAGTATTTTTGTATTTGGCTTAACATCCTAGGAATTGATCCATGGCAACCAACTTTGGAAGCTCTCTTGGTGAGAGTCAATCCATAAATAGACCACCCATGTTTAATGGCACCAATTACAACTATTGAAAGAATAGAATGAGAATATATATTCAGTTCGTTGATTATGAATTATGGAGTATTATAGTAAATAATCCTAAAACTCTAACTAAGAAAGTTGAAAGAGTTGATGTCCCTAAGCCCAAATCTGAATAGGATGAGGATGATTTGAAAATGTTGTAATCTAATGCTAAATTCATGAATATTTTATATTGTGCCCTTGATCCTAACGAATTTAATCGTATCTCTACTTGTGAATCGGCTAATGAAATATGGGATAAATTTAAGGTAACCTATGAAGGTACTAATCAAGTTAAGGAATCTAAAATTAATATCTTAGTTCATAACTATGAATTGTTTAAGATGAAACTAGATGAATCCATTACAGAAATGTTCGCAAGATTTACCGATATTATTAATGGCTTGAAGTCTTTTAGAAAGGTTTATCCTAGTAATGAACATGTTAGAAAGATCTTGAGAACATTGCCAAATACTTGGGAAGCTAAAGTTACTGCCATTGAAGAAGCAAATGACCTCAACACTTTACCCCTTGAAGAACTCTTGGGCTCCCTTTTGACATATGAACTTACTCAAAGACAACATGTCCAAGATGAGAAAGAAAAGAAAAAGAGGTTAGTGGCGTTGAAGTCCACCAGCCAAAAAAGATGAATTGGCAAGTGATGAGGATAATGATGAAATTGCCCTCATCACATAAAAATTCAAAAGGTTGATGAAGAGAAAATAGAACGGTGGAAAGAAGCATGAAGCTAAAGGAGATTCTAGCAAAGAATTAACGATTATATGCCTTGAATGCAAGAAGCTCGGCCATATAAAGGCTGAGTGTCCCATGCTCAAAAAGAAAGGAAAAAAGATCAAAGGAAGAGGGCAATGGCTACTAAGACTTGGAGTGATGATGAAGAATCCAGGTCCGAAGAAGAAACCTAATCTCAAGAAGTGACCATTCTATGCCTCATGGCTTATAAGGAAGAGAACGAGGTATCATCATCCAATTCTTCTCAATTTACTTTCAATGAACTACAAGATGCTTTGATAATTTAATTATTGAATGCAAAAACATGGTAATAAAAAATGGTCTTCTAAAAAAGATGATTTCTACTCTAACTAAAGAAAATGAGGACAGACAAAAAGAAAATGAAGATTTGAATAATGAAATTTGTGTTTTGAAAGATAAAGTCCAGAAAAACTCTTTTCAAAAGGATTCCTCACTTTTAGAGAAAAATTAAGCTTTGAGGAAAGAAGTTAAACACTTAGAAACAACTCTTTTTAAATGTGTAAATGGAAAAGAGAAATTGGATGCTATCATTGAAAAGCAAAAGTATTCACTTGACAAAGTAGGACTTGGGTTCAATCCCTTCAAAAAGAGAAAAATTTCAAAAACTAGATTTGTTCCTTCCACTAGGAAACTACAAATTTCATGCTTTTATTATCATAAACTAGGACACATTGCTAGAAAGTGTTATGCTATGCAAAAGTCTATTGCTCCTAACAATGCATGGATCTCAACAGGGCCATTGAGGACTAACCCCCAAGGACCTAAGATGATTTGGATACCTAAAGTCAAATAAACTCTTGTGTAGGTATGCCTTCAAGTGAAATCCAAGAAAGACCATTTGTACTTGGATAGTGGATGCTCAAGACATATGACGGGAGATGAAGCACAATTCACATCTCTCTCACCAAAGAATGGAGGACTTGTCACCTTTGGAGACAATAGCAAAGGAAAAATTATCATCATAGGTAATGTTGGTAAGAGCTCTTCCACCTTTATTAAAAATGTCTTGCTTGTTAAATAACTCAAACACAATCTTTTAAGCATTAGTCAACTTTGTGACAAAGGATGCAAGTTTGTCTTTGAATCCTCTAAATGTGATGTGATTGACATCAATAGTAACAAAACTATTCTCACTAGGCATAGACAAGGCAATATATACATTTTTTTTTTATCTAAATGACCTATCTTCTTGCAAAGTTGAATATCTTACCACTATGAATAGTGATGAAAATTGGTTATGGCATAGAAGATTTGGTCACATTAGTATTGTCGCGCCCAGATTTTTTGCACTCAAGAAATACACACACAAGCGGGAAAAATAATGTACTCTCTCGTTAGAACTCATCCTCCTAGAAAAATGAGTGTGACTAGGTTTGAATTGAAAATTGATTTGAATAAAGAGTTTTTGAAAAATAATTTGGAGTGGCCACCTAACTTGATTAAGGTGAGTTAGGTCACCTAAAACTAAGCACAATTCGAAGACTACACTTAGAGTTTTTTTAAAACGATTCAGAAAATACCTCCTCAATAGAGGGGTTTTTTAAGAAAATAGGTTGTTTGGCAACCTTTAAAAAATACTTAAGCCCTTTTTTTGAAAATAACTCCATTTGGTCTTTCGAAAATAGTGATCCTAGGTTCGAAGGTTGGTTACGTGTAGGGAAGACGTACTAAGCCATCACCCAACCCCGCCCTTGCGGTACCTACATGTCTATTCACTCTATATTCACCCATCAAAGTCTCTAACTATTACATGTCCAAAACTATCCACTTTAGAAAAGAATTTTTAAAAGAATGATGCAAGAAAAAAGTTTAACTTTGACAATAGATTTGAAAAGAACTTGATTTGATTTGAAAATAGATTTGAAAAGGAGAATTGAAGTTCAAAATTGAAAAGAAAGTTTTAGAAATTGAAATTGGGGATTGAAAATAGATTTTTAGAATTTGAAGTTTGAAAAGAGTTATGGAATTGGAGATTTGAAAAAAGTTATGACCGCACCCATGGGGGTTGCCTACGTATCCATTTTGAGGAATCAGGTCAGACGTAGTTCGAACAAGAGTCCGATAGAAAATAGAAGGTTTGATTTAAAAAAGAGATTTTGATTTGGAACTTGAAATAGAAGATTTGAAACCAGGATTGAACTTAGGCCTAGAATTGAACTTGAAGGAGCATTGGACCCTTGAAAGAGAACTTGGACTAGATATTGGAAAGATAGAACTTGGAAGAAGCATTTGGACTTATTTTGGAAAGATTGAGATTTAGGAAACCTAGACTTAGGAAAGATAGGATTTCGGAAAGACTCGAGGTTTAAGAAAGATTTGACCCGAATGTTGGACTTGGAAGATTAGGGAAAGATTGGATTTAGGAAAGGTTCGGATTAGGAAAGTTTCAAAATAGGAAAGTTTTGGAATTAGGAAAGTTTTGGAATTAGGAAAGTTTTGTTTTAGGAAAGTTTCGAATTTAGAAAGTTTGGATTTAAGAAAGTTTTGGATTTGGAAAGATTCGAAATTTGGAAAGTTCAGAATTTTTGAAAGATTTGAATTTAAGAAAGGTTTGAATTTAGAAAGATTTGAAAATTTAGATTTGGAAGGTTAAAATTTGGAAAGGTATAGAATTAGGAAATGTTGGAATTAAGAAAGATTTGGAAGCTTAAAATTTAAGAAAAGATTTAAAAGTTTTAGGTTTTAGAAACTTAAGGTTTAGGAAGGTATGAGATTATAAGGGATTGGATCTAGTTTCCTAAACGGGAGATTGGATTTGGTTTCCTAAAGGGAAGATTGGATTTGACATGGAATTAGAAAGATGAAGTTTTAGAAACTCCAGATTTGGAAGTCTATGATTTGATGTAGGAAATAAGTTTTTGAAAATTTATGATTTTGACGTAAAAATATTTTAGGAAAGAAAATTAGGGTTTCCTAACCATGGCTCTAGGTTTAACTTGAGCTCCAAAAGAAGATATTTTGGAAAGTGAATTTTTGGAAAGAAAGATTTTTGGAAGGAGATCTTAGAAGGGAGTTTTTAGAAAGTACACTTGAAAATAGAGTTTTTGGAAAGGGAGATTTTTGGAAAGAGTTTCGAGGAAGGAAGTCTTGGAAAATAGATTTTTAAAGGGAAGTTTTAGAAAGCAATTTTTAGAAAGAAGATTGGAGAGAGTTTTTAGAAAGTATATTGGAGAAGTGATTTTAGAAAGTAGATTTGGAAGGAGATTTTAGAGAGGATTTGGAAAGAAGCTTTAGAAAGTAGGTTTGAAAAACAATTTGGAAAGAGATAGATTTTCACAAGCCTTTAAAAATATCTCACTTTCCTAAAATGACTCTAACCATAAGAAAATTAGAACCATTCTAGGATTGTGGTTTTGAAAACAACAAGGATTTGAAGATATGGACCATATTGGTTATTTTAAATGTAACACTTTGCTAAAGCAACCCTAACCATGGAAAGGCTAGAATCATCTTAGGATTGTGATTTTGAAAACAAGTTTTGAGAAAGAAGATTTTAACATAAGTTTTGAAAACGATTTTAATGCAAGTTTTGAAAACAAGTTTGAAAACGGATTTTGGAGAGATGCATGATTATGATATCCACAATACAAATTGGGGTCGTGGACATACAAGGTTAAAGCCCTCACCACATAATTAAGGGGGCCGAACCTACTGTAAGCACCCCATTTTTGACCGCTCGACAGTCTACACTCCGTCCAAACTTGTTTTCAAGTCATTTTAGGCATATTCCAATCGAAACCAATCCTCTAGGTCCAAATTCCGTCTTTCCATCGCTTCGCGGGCCTGTCAGGCCCAAATAGAGGCAAAATGACCAAAATGCCCTTAGGGGCATTGTCTTTTCTTATTCTAATTCCAATCCTTCTCTCGAGATAGTTTACTCCTCGAGACGATCCGAGTAGCAAAACTACTCATAAAACCGTTAGAGTGGCGGAAACACTCACAAAACCGTTAGAGTGGCGGAAACACTCACAATCCAGGCACGTCTCTTCGAAGACGGTAAAACCCCTTTCCAATCCCACTCTCGAGACAGTTTATTCCTCGAGACGGTTCCAATCCAGGCACGTCTCTTCGGAAACGGTAAGACCCCTTTCCAATCCCACTCTCGAGACAGTTTATTCCTCGAGACGGTTCCAATCCAGGCACGTCTCTTAGGAGACGGTAAGACCCCTTTCCAATCCCTCTCTCGAGGCAGTTTATTCCTCGAGACGGTCCGAGTAGCAAAACTACTCACAACCCTATCCGAGTAGCGGAAATACTCAACCCCGTCCGAGAAGCGGAAATACTCCACCGTTAGAGTGGCGGAGACACTCAAAACCTAGGTCAACACCCGTGTCTGTTAGCTCATTTTGGTGAAAAATGACCAGACTACCCTTAGGACCTTTTCTGAGACTTTTCGGTCAAGATGACCATTTTGCCCCTACGCATCCACGTCGGCTCTGGGTATCAAACCGGTAACCTCCTGAGACTACTTTTTATAGTATTCTCAATCTTCTTTTACCTTTCCGGATCATTTCGAGTCAGTTCCGGCTAACCCGGTACAAAATGACCGCTTTGCCCCTGGTGTGCCGGTCTCCCTTTCCGACCACACCGGCTCTGGGTATCAAACCGGTAACCTCCAAGTAACTCAAGTCACTGCATTCTCATGCATATGATCAACCCATTGAGACTGACACCAACGTCACTCTCCCTTGCATTAAACCTGCCCAAACCTTAAGGGTTCCCGCGTAACCCTAAGGACTCATTGCATGCATCTCGATTCATTCCATAAGAGGGGCCCCAATCCCTATATGCTCACGGAGATAGGGTTGCCAAGAAGACAAGGGGCAGTCAATCAACAAGGTCTCTCAGCGACCTCCTCGACATCAAATCCAAGGAAGGCGAATCCGAAGACTCAAGAGTAGTTTAGGGTTTTTCCTTTTGTAAAAGTAGATAGGTGGAAGTCCAAAGGAAAATGTTCCCCCTCCCCCTATTAAAATGTGTTTCAATTCCTTTGTATCTTAAACTCAAAATTTAATGTACTTCTTTATTTTATGAATGAATGCATAAATGGTCAAGGGTTCCTCCTTGACGGTAAGGTGTCTGCATACAAGGGCAAACCCCCTATCTCCAAAAGTGAGCCAATACATCATGTTTAGTTTCCCTCTTTAAAAAGGGGCAACCCTAGGACATGCATTGCATGAAGCTCTCTAAAAACCAAAAACTAACTTGTGACTTGTGTTTTTGTCTTTTTCTTTTTTTTAATTATTTCTATTTACAAAAGTCACCTTGTACTGAGTCAACATTGCTCCCAAGAAAGTGCAACATCCACCTAGGGATCCTATTATCACTCGGCACAAAGTAACATTGATGGCTGCTAACCCTGAAGAATCCTCTCAAGTCTCACGAGAAGAGGTCAACGAAATGAGGACCAAGATGGATGAGATGCTCAAACTCATTCAAACTATGGCCATGAAGGATGCTATCGTGGTCCCGTCATCATCAACAACTTCATCTAAAGATCTTGAACCCACTAATCCGAGGATCTTGCTTCAGTCTGACAATGCTGGGAAAACTAAAGAAGATGCCAAAAGGGTCAATGCGGAAGAAGTAGAGACCATATTGTTTTCACCCGTCACAAAGAAGGCCCCTCTAAACCCTCTCAGTCTGAAAATCCAAGGGTTGGAGGATTCGTTGCGAAGTCTCCATGGCCATGATGCTTACGGATTCACTTCCTATGATGAGCTATGTTTCTTCCCTGACCACCCCAGGCCTACTAAGTTTAAAATGCCTGACTTCTAGAAGTACGATGGTACCGGTAACCCTGTTGCTCATCTTCGTCTATATGCTGGAACGCTAAGTGGACATGGCAACGACCCGAAGCTCCTTATGTAGTTATTCCAACACAGCCTCACCGGGTCGACTCTACAATGGTTCGCTCGTCTGGACTTAAGGAAGATCACAACGTGGATGGAGATAGTCAACGCGTTCAAAGCCCAATACCGTCACAACATCGACCTCACTTCTGATCGATGGTCCTTGATGACAATGAGCAAGGGTGAGAAGGAGAGCTTTAAAGCCTATGCCCTGAGATGGAGGGAGGCCGCTGCACAAGTAAACCCCCCACTGGAAGAGAAGGAATATGTACAACTGTTTGTACATACTTTTCAAGGTATATTCTATAAGAAACTCTGCACAAGCGTGGGGAAGAGCTTCTCCAAACTCATCATGCAGGGGGAAATGATAGAAAACGGCCTCAAGACAGGAAGAATCACAGATCCCTATGCCAAGACTAGAGAAAATACCACTAACATAGCCAAGAAGGTGGCTACTATAAGGGGCACGATCAAGAAGGAAAGCGAAGTGTCTGCTATTCTGCCTAGCCAACCACCCCAATACCGACCCCTGCTATAATCACCCCCAGTCCTGTCCTTGCCCACCTTGACCATGCCTACTCCAACCCCAAACTACGGTCCCGCTGGGGCACGACCCAACTTCAATAGACCTGCTCGACATATCCACACCTTCGACGCCTTAGCCTGCATCCAAACCAAGGCCTACCATAGCCTTCTAAAGAACAACACCTTGAAGCCCGTCCCTGCTCGCCCGTTGCCAAGCCCAAGCCTTCTACATGTGAATATCATTCAGGTGGCCAAGGGCATAACACCAAAAGCTGCTTTGCTCTCAAGCACAAGATCCAAGACCTGATCGACAATAAGACCATCGATCTGCAGCCGGTAAAACCTGCTCCCATTCCCAATGTGACTGCTAACCCTCTGCCAGATCACACCATCAATATGATACTAGTAGAAATGGAGGGCGAGGGAGTGTTTGACGAGCCTGAGGCCGAGGAATATGAGGACGATTGGGAGACCAAGGAAGAAGATGACTGGAAAGAGGATCTCCCATTATGCCCAATCTATCTCCATAACCCTGATGAAGTGCCAGCTACTTCCGACTGGCCCATTGAGGAGCCGATGTTCCTGGAAGATGAGACTACGGAAAACATGGTTGCTGATGGGTGGGGTGATGAATTTCTACACCCAAAGTATGCCGCAGCTGAAAGTCACTTGCTGGAAAACCCTTGGCCGGTAACTGAGTACAACTATGAAGACATGGGTTGGGGAGTAGAAGAGTCAAGAGAATGAGCAGAGCCATTCGAATTGGAAGGGGGTGAATTAGTCACCCTGTTTACAAAAGAACACCCTACAAAGAACAAAAAGGAGGCTGACAACCGCATCAACAATGTCAAAGCCTGTGGAGCTCTAGGGGAAGCCTTTGCTTATCTCGCCTGGGCAGAGGATCCGGGTCACGAATGGAGCATCGAAGACGTGGGGATTGTCCCAAGGCCGTACTAAAAATGGGTTCTTCGCACAAGCGTACAAGAGAGGGGTGGTCTCACCCACTTTCTTTCTATCCCTTTTACTTCTTGTCTTTAAATTAATGTTTACATTTTCTTATTGCTTAAGAACCTTATACTTTTCGTAAAAGTAATAATAATAATCAAATGACAGTCTTTTACTCCATTGTTGTTGTCTTGTCTTCCTTGGGAATAGTGACCACTTTCTACGCAAGGGGCATGGTTTGTCTTGTGGAATGATCCAACTTGAGGGGATGATAGCATGAGTTAACCACTCGCCAAATGATTAGCCTTCCACAGAGAGAGAGAATAAGGATGAGTGAGGATACTACCCAAAGGCAGCACTTGCAAGACTATGAGGCTAAGCAATGTGTGGCCAGTTTATCAAAATGAAAAGGAGCCATCTTTCATTCCCCCACATATAAAGGAAGAATAACTAAATAAATGAACAAATGTGCTCATATTCCCTTTGCTTAACCCCTAGTGCCTCGCGGAAAGCGAAAAATTTCCTTTGTTAACCCTGATCCAAGACTGTCCTCCTCACACTGGGGCAGACAATAGTTGAGAACTCTAGGAGTGGTGTCCACCTCTATCATGCTAGGATAGTGTTGAAAAACTCTATGGATCAAGCAATTTAATTCAAAGTGAAGAGAGGCCCTCATTTCATTTCCCATACAGTCAAAAGCAACCCCTTGCCAAACCCGTTGAGCCACTTATCCTTTCTTAACAAAACCCTAACCTAGGGATCACCGCCCACACTGGGTATATTGAACTTCCAAGGAAAAGATTTAAGGGGAAAGGGTTAAAGAATTGTTTCGTTTCATAAAAGAAAAGAAAAGAAATAGAAAGGAAAAGCAAAAGAAAGGAGTTGCCAAGGGGCAAGAGGCCAAAAAAAAAAAAAACCATGATTCTAAAGAAAGGCCTGAAGAAAATCATGATTGAGTTAACTTCAAGGGCACAGAAAAGAAAATCATGTTTACCTCAAGAAATACATGGAAAGGGTGAAAGAACGAGGTTATTTTCACCCTGAGAAATATATGGCCAAAAGCGAGAAGGAAATTTAAAGGTGATCCTAGGTTATAAGGAAACCCAATAGGTACAATAGGTTTGAACCTTTACCTTTTCTTGCAAAACCCCGAAACCATGGCCTACATTACAACCCTATCAAAGTCCCCTCTGATTGAAAAAAAGATTGTTTGATCTAAATGAGTTAGATATGCTGCCAAAGCTTAAAAAAAAAAAAAATGGATGCTAATCCTACTGAAAAACGGTTAAGGACAGTTTGGATCTAAACCCTGCTGAAAATAACATTGAATTTGAGCCTACATATCCCATTGTTTCTAAAACCCCATAACCTAGCCTACATTACGGTCCTAAACAAAGCCTTCTCGGATTGAAATGACTGGCCACTTATCGCTCTGCCAAAGGTTAGGTAAGTTGTTGCTAAGACCCCGAGAGTCGAGAGTCTCAGCCCAATAACCCTACAAAGTAACCCTAAGACAAAAGAGTTGGGGGCGATCAAGAGTTTAAGTAAAGTACGAAATGCTATCATCCTATCAAGGTAAGGTTGAGCTGGAAGAGAGGCTAAACCCCTGAAGAAGAGGGAGTTACCATTCCCAAGGCTACAAGTCTAACAGCACCCCGTGTCATTCTATTAACATATTTCTAACTTGTGCATATGTTTAAAAAAAAAAAAAAATCAGCATGAGCTTTGTATATATAGGACATAACTCCCTGTAGAAATAGAAATCACCAATTCAACTCATGCAATAAACATCTAACATCATCATACATCACACGCCTCTGATCATATGTATATGTCTATCTGTGCATCTAAGTACCACAAACATCCGTCCTTATACAAAACTAAGCAAAATAAAACTGTCTAACATCAATACATCTCAAGGACAAGGGGCAAAAGAGGATCAGAGTCTCCACAAGGGGCATCAATCACAGGTCAAAATCAATATCATCTGGATCAAAATCCCCGAAGCCCGGCATCGGAGGAAGAGGATAACTACTTGAAGCACCACCATCCTGGAGGGGAGATAAAACCAAAATTAGCTGTAAGCAAAAGGAGTTAAGCAACGGCAGAGCAATAAGGAGCAACAGCAGTGAACTCGGCCTGGGGCACATATCCTCCAACCCCGCGCCATAGGTCAACCACCTCCTGGCCAACAGCGTACCCACCGACAACTACCTCAAACCGAATGAAGGCACCAACCGAATGGGCCCCGAAGTGCGCGGCATAATCCGTATCCGGAAGAAGCAAGAACTCGGCACCCGGCTGACGCTCCTGATAAGGAATGGGCACTCCCACCACCAGGGCTCCAAACATATACTCTGGCAGAGCTCCTGCTGATCGAAACTCCTCGTGAAACTGCCTCCAATGCCGCTCTCCAAGGTAGGACTCCCAGGTGTCATCACTGAGAAAAGCAGCTCTCGACAAAGACAACGGGACCAGGTACTGGACTGTCTCGTAATGGACTGATCCAATGAAGGGCCGCCAGGTCACATCCCTTGCCTCAATCAACTCCAGGTTAGCCCGGAGCGTCACGAAGTCAGTAATCTCCGATCGCTGGGCTACCCGGTCACAAGTCCACCTCAAAGCACGAGGATAGAGATCATCCTCAACAACTGCGGGACGACGCACTGGCAGGTACTCGTAACTCCACCAGACCATGACGGGCCAAAAGCTAGTCATGCTGCCCTAGAGAGAAGAAGTCCGAACCCGCATCGATCGAAGAAAGCAGCCAAAAGAAAATGACCCCCAGTCCAACTCGGACAAAGCTCCCAGATCGGCTACTATACTCACCAGACGGCACGGCACGAGTGATTTGTTGTTGTTGCAGAAGCAGCTAAAGATGATGTACAACACAAGTCGCCGTCTCATGATGTCCCGCTGGGCAGGCGATGGCTCGGTTGCAAAAGTACGCTCACCCTGACTAATCCAAGAGACTGGGAAGGCAGAATGCTCAGGTTGAGGCAAATCCAACAGCAAACAGGCCTCGTCCCTGCTAACCAGGTGCAGGGTGATCCGCCGGCCGACAAAGGAAAGTCCAGTAATAATCGCCCAATCCAAAGGAGTGAGGCCTAACTCGAAGCCGACAAAATGGAAGGTCCCAGTCTCCCCGAACCACCTCTCGACAAGTGCCAGTACCAAATGCCGGTTCAAGCGGTTAGCTTGTAATCCCATAAAGGCGCCAAACCCGATCTCTTCCAAGAACGCACGGTAGGATGGGGCAGCTTGCTGCATGGTCACAAAAACCTGATGAACAACCCCTCGGAAAGCTGTATGTACTCACGGAGGTGGCAAATGCTGTCTGGAGTACACGCTGGGGTGATAGGCAAGATCCCCGAGGGGTGGGACATCCGGTATCTGCAAATCCCCCAAGTCAGCATCTGTCTGCCTCTGCCTGGAAGAAGCTCTCCCATAGCCGGTCACCTGGTCCCCAAGGCTCGATACCTCCTCCTCGGCATCAACCTCCTCGGCAAAAGCCTGCTCAACCGGAGGAAAAGGGTCGACAGGTAGTCTATTCCCCTGCCCTCTCTGGCTGGATGAAGATCGTCCAGTGGATCGTCGACTACCTCTGGATCAACTAGAGCTGCTAGCAGAATCTGTCTGGGCCGCTTTCCTCGAGCGGCTTCTCCTCTCAGAACCGTCATCACCTGCATCTGCCATCCTGGAAAGGTAAGCCAAGGTAAGTGATGTTAATATACCATCCATGCAGTTAAAATAACAGTAAAATAAAACAAACAAATAACACAAAACAAATAAAGGATTTTGAATAACAAATCAAAAACAAAATTTTCACACATCTTGGTTTTCCAACTCCAAATCACATCTCAAGGGTTCTCTGCCATTTCCCTTCAAAAAGATTTAATTTCTAAGATTTTAACCAACTCTTTCCATAATTTCTAAAAATTTCGGCAGAGTCCCGTTTAAAAATGGCCCCTACAACGCCCATGACACCAACACAAAATGCAAAATGTGCACTTTCCAACAATCACATGACAACGGCACCCGTCCACACTTTTCAAAATTTTTCAAAATTTCCAAAACTCATGTTTTATTTTTCAAATAAATCAATGGTTTTCAAAAGGCCTCCAAAATTTTTCAAAATCACCTCAAATGTTTTCAAAATATTCCTACATTTTTCCAAATTTCAAACTTCAAAAATTTCATCAATTTCTTGAATTTTCTAATTTTTTCTAATTTTCTAAATATTTTTCTATTTTTCAAAAAATAAAAAATTCACCAAGCTTTCAGAAAATCACGAAACTTCATACGGTTGTTAAACACATTTTTCTAAGGCACATTGCACAAAAACATAGCCAGAAAACCCATTACCCATGCCTGTAGGAACAAATCCCCTAGTCCTGCAGAAAACCCTCTTCGCATAATCATGAAAAATCACTCAAATTCAATCAAACAAGCATCAAAATGCAAAAACAACATCACCAAAGTGTTCAAAGCATATCAAAACATTGATTTCCACTGTTCACATGATTCAAACGAAGTTCTACACATCAAAATCAACAAAATTTTAAAACTCACCTTTTGGAAGTTCTCCGGCGAAATCTTCACTTCCGGCGGCTTTTCCGGCAACGTGGACTCTTTTCGGCAATCACTCACGGTCCCTAAGGAGTGCTCCTTCAAGGTTCAAGCCAATTTCCACTTGAAGACTCTCGGATTCCCCAAAAACTCTTCAAATCCCGTAAGTATTCGAACCAGAAATTTTGTGGTTTTAAGCTTTAGGCCTGGCGCCACTAGCAGAGGCGCCGGTTGGTTTCTGCCAAAGGCGCCACTGCTAGTGGCGCCAGTTCTAAATTCTGGGCAGTTTTGCCCTTTTTCCCTCCAAAACTAGTTTTCGAAGGCTTTTTTGGCCCGTTATCCGTTTTCGACCCCCGTTGTCGGAAGATTTCCAGTGTCCGTCCCTCCAACTGCCTCGCGGTCAACATGGGACTCTTACTTTTATCGTTTTCTGTCTTTGACAAGCAAAGACAGAAAAAGAGGGGCAGCTGTAAGCACCCCATTTTTGACCGCTCGGCAGTTTACACTCCGTCCAGACTTGTTTTCAAGTCATTATGGGCATATTCCAATCGAAACCAATCCTCTAGGTCCAAATTCCGTCTTTCCATCGCTTCGCGGGCCTGTCAGGCCCAAATAGAGGCAAAATGACCAAAATGCCCTTAGGTGCATTGTCCTTTCTTATTCCAATTCTAATCCTTCTCTCGAGACAGTTTATTCCTCGAGACAGTCCGAGTAGCAAAACTACTCACAAAACCGTTAGAGTGGCGGAAACACTCACAATCCAGGCACGTCTCTTCGGAGACGGAAAGACCCCTTTTCAATCCATCTCTCGAGACAGTTTATTCCTCGGGACGGTCCCAATCCAGGCATATCTCTTCAAAGACGGTAAGACCCCTTTCCAATCCCTCTCTCGAGACAGTTTATTCCTCGAGACGGTCTGAGTAGCAAAACTACTCACAAAGCCGTTGTAAGCACCCCATTTTTTACCGCTCGACAGTCTACACTCTGTCCAGACTTGTTTTCAAGTCATTGTAGACATATTCCAATCGAAACCAATCCTCTAGGTCCAAATTCCGTCTTTCCATCGCTTCGCGGGCCTGTCAGGCCCAAATAGAGGCAAAATGACCAAAATGCCCTTAGGGGAATTGTCCTTTCTTATTCCAATTTCAATCCCTCTCTCGAGACAGTTTATTCCTCGAAACCCAGGTCAACACCAGTGTCTGTTAGCTCACTTCAGCAAAAAATGACCAGACTACCCTTAGGACCTTTTCTGAGACTTTTCGGTCAAGATGACTATTTTGCCCTTAAGCATCCGAATGCCCCGGGAACCACACCGGCCCTGGGTATCAAACCGGTAACCTCCTGAGAATACTTTTTATAGTGTTCTCAACCTTCCTTTGCCTTTCCGGACCATTCCGAGTCAGTTCCGGCCAACCCGGTACAAAATGACCGTTTTGCCCCTAGAGGGCCGGTCTCCTTCTTCGACCACACCGGCTTTGAGTATCAAATCGGTAATGTCCCGAGAATAATTTTTATAGTGTTCTCAACCTTCCTTTACCTTTCCGGATCATTCCGAGTCAGTTCCGGCAAACCCGGTACAAAATGACCGTTTTGCCCCTGGTGGGCCGGTCTCCATTTCCGACCACGCCGGCCCTGGGAATCAAACCGGTAACCGCTGGGAACATTCTAAATAATGTTTCTAGATCCCAAGTCTTTTCCCGGGACAATCCGAGTTCGCCCTGGCAGTTTTCCAGTCCGATTGACCGTTTTGCCCCTAAAGGCCCAGTCAACCTTTCCGACCCACCTTATCTTCATTTTTCAAGTCAAATACCTCCAGGACACTATTTTAAGTGTTCCTGCTTCTTTCTGGCTTTCCGAGTCATTCCCGGCTCCTTCAAATCATTCTTGGACTTTCTGGAGTCACTTTTAGTGAAGCCAGGCTAAAGATTGCATGGTAGTCACTAGTACAGGAGCCCAAATCTAATCAAAGATACGTTGCTTGCCGACCTTAATTATTTCCTAAATGGCTGGCGCCACTAGTAGTGGCGCCAAGCCAAAAAATGGCCTGGTGCCACTCCTAGTGGCGCTAGTGTATAATTTGGCCTGGCACCACTGCAACAGGCGCCAGGTTTATCTTCCCTCTATAAATACAAAGCCTCGTTCAACGTGAAAAGGGTCTGTAAACTTAACCTAAAAATCCTATATTTCGATGTACAGAGCTCGAGCACCTCCAAAACCCTAGTCTCCCTAGGTTTTCCCAAACCTTAGCCACTATACACAAACCTTAGCCTCCTATACACTCATACACTCCCCCATACACTCATACACTAGCCTTCAACCATCCTCTGAAGACTTGAAGAGCTGCCATCCAAAGCTTGAGGACAACTCTTGAAGACTGAAGGTGAAGATCAGGACAAAAATCGAAGACCGAAGACCGAAGACAAGCAAGGCGTGCAAATTAAAGAAGATACAATGTAGGCTTTCTCTTTAAATTTCTGCATTCCCCCCTCTCTCTTCTCTCTCCTAACCCACTTGGGTTTTCTCTATTTTAATCCCCCATCTCTTTCCTGCCCTTTCTTTGCATGCTTGAAACAAGGGGATTCCCGGTCCATGTGTAGGATTGGGCTATTGGAGAGTCACCGTGTTGGGGGCTTTCTTCTAGTCTAACCAAAGACCACGTGGGTCCGGCCCCCTTGATTATGTGGTGAAGCCTTAACCTTGTATGTTCACGACCCCAAATTGCATGGTGCATATCATAGTCTTGCATCTTCCAAAATTCGTTTTCAAAAAGTTGTTTTCAAAAATCGTTTTTAAACTTGTTTTCAAAATTGCATCAAAAGCTCTTTTTCAAAAACGTGTTTTCAAAATCACAATCCTAGGGTGATTCTAGGTTTTCCTTCCAAAACCTTCGTTTCCAAAAACGTACTTTCTAAAATTCCCTTTCCCTTAGAGCCCAAGTCAAGCCTTAGAGCCCACAATTAGGAAACCCTAATTTTCTTTCCAAAAGCATGATTTTCAAACTTTGCCCCAAACCTAGGTTTCCAAAACCTCTTGTTTTTTGTATCAAAACTATACATGTTTTCAAAACCTATTCTCTACGTCAAAACTACAATTTTCCAAAACTAGGGTTTCTAGAATTTCCCTTTCCAAATCCTTGTCAAATCCTATCTTGTCTTTAAGAAACCAAATCCAATCTCCCCGTTTAGGAAACTAGATCCAGTCCTCCGTTTTTGGAAACAAATCCCAAACCATTCCTAGTCCGACTTTTTATCCTTCCTAAACTTCCACTTTCCTAAACCTTAAGTTTCCAAAAACTTGAACATAAAAATCTTTCCTAATTCAACCCCCTTTCCAAATCTTAACTTTCCACATTCAAGCTTTTAAACCTTTCCTAAATTCAAACCTTTCTTAATTTTCAAGATTTTCTAAAACTCTAAAATTTTCTAAAATCTTAAATCTTTCTAAACTCTAAAACTCTCTAAATCCTAAACTTTCCAAATTTCAAATCTTTCTAAAATTCTAAGCTTCCTAAATTCAAAACCTTCTTAAGTTAAATCTTTCTAAACCCAAATCTTTCTAAACTCTAAACTTTCCAAAACTTCATCATCTTTCCAAATCTAAGACTTTTCTAAACTCAAAACTCTCTTAATTTAAAACTTTCTAAACTCAAAACTTTCATTTTCTTAATTCAAACATTTCCTAAGTTGAAAACTTCCCTTTTTCAAACCTTTCCAAAAACGAAACTTTCCAATTTTCAAAACTTCCCTATTTCAAAACTTTCTAAATTCAAAACTTTCCAATTTTCAAAACCTCCTAATTTCAAAACCTTTCCTAAAACAACACTTTCCTAAGTTGAAACTTTCTTAAACCTAAACCTTTCCTGATTCAAAACTTTCCAAAAGTGAAACTTTCCTAATCCAAATCTTTCCTAAATTCCAAGTTTCCAAATCTTTCCAAATCTTCCAAATCCAACATTCCAATCCAATCTTTCTTAATCTCAAATCTAGGTTTCCTAAACCTCCTTCTTCCCAAAACCAAGTCTTTCCAAAATCAATCTTTCTAAAGCAAGTCCAATCCTCTCCATTCCAATTTCAAATCTCCTTTTCTAATTTCAAATCAAACTCAATGTCCAATTCAAGTTCCTTCTTCAATCCACTCTTCTATTTTCAATTGGACTCCGGTCCAAACTACGACTGACCTGATTCCCCCAAAGGGATATGTAGGCAACCTTCATAGGTGCGGTCACAATACTTTTCAAACTTTCAATTCCACCCTCATGGGTGCGGTTTCCAAAATCTTTTCAAATCTCAAATTCTAATCTATTTTCAAAATTCCAATTTCAAAATTTCTATTTTCAAATTTCAATTTTCAAATTTTCAAACTTTCCAATTTCAATTCCATCTCTTCAAATCTATTTTCAAATCAAATTCTTTTCAAATTTATTTCCAAATCTATTCTCTTCTATTGCTCTTGCATATCATGCATCATGTTAGTTTCTTTTTAAACATAGTTTTTCTAAAAGTGAATAGGGTTGAACATTTGTTAATTAAAGACTCTCATAGGAATCTAGGGTAGATTGACATGTAGGTACCGAAAGGGCGGGGTAGGGTGATAGCTTAGTGCGTCTTCCCTACGCGTAACCAACCTCCGAACCTAGATCACTGTTTTCAAAGACCAAAAGGAGTTATTTTTCTAAAAAGGGCTAAATGTTTTTCAAAGGTTGCCAAACAACCTGTTTTCCTAAAAAACCATCTCTTAAGGATGTTTTCCAAAATTGTTTTCTAAAAACCCTAAATGTAGTCTTCGGATTACTCTTAGTTTTTAGGTGACCTAACTCACCTTAATCAAGTTAGGTGGCGACTCCGAATATTTTTCAAAGGCCCTTTATTCAAACCAATTTTTCAATTCAAACCTAGTCGCACTCATTCTTTTAAGAGGGTGAGTTCTAAAGAGAGAGTACAGCATTTTTCCCGCTTGGGTGAGTATTCCTCAAGTGCGAAAAATCTGGGCGCATCAGCTGGCGACTCCGCTGGGGAGACTTAGAGGGTTAGGTTGTAGTCATGTCTCTTTACCCTTCACCCATGTAGAGTCTTCAATTAACTTGGTTCAATCCTATTCACTTTAAATTTTCAAAACTAAATTTCCAAAATTGTTTTCAAAAAAAAAAAAAAACAAAAAAAACAAAACATGCATTCATTCTTATTATCTTGTATTATGTTTGTCATCCACATACTGACACTTGCATCTTTGTTTTGTAGGTGCGCTTTATGTTTAAATTTTATTAACTGCTTTGCATGAATGTGATGTACAGGATGAATGGGAGTTGTTGGGCCCTTTCCTCCACTTTTAAAAAATCACACACACACTGCATGTGCACTTGCATTCTGCATATTTGCATACCCTGATATGTCCTTTCTAGTTAGAAAGGGGGAACGGTATATTGGTTATGGGCAAGATGCTGTGTCAGTTTCTTCGCCTACGGCCTCTTGATGGTTCCCCCGCTCAGATCACCAACCGATCATGGCACCACCTCGGGGAGTGGGCCTAGGTTTGAAGATCCGGGGACCGAGCTTTTTTAGGACGCATTAGTCAACCCTCAACCTCATACTCATATAGACACCATGCATAGCCGAACCTCTGCCGGATTTAGGACACGAGCACCGTTTTCAAAATCACAGAGGAAAGGGCGACTGCTCTTACTTTCATTTATACCTACTGTTATAATGCTTGTATTTACACTGTTATAATGCCTGTCTAACTGTTCATGCGTGCATGTTTACTTCAATTGTACTTTCTCTCCTTATACTTTTTGCATATTCGTGTTCATGCATTCAATATCCCATGTTAAGACAAGAGTTCCAAGTAACTCAAGTCACTGCATTCTCATGCATATGATCAACCCATCGAGAGTGACACCAACGTTGCTCTCCCTTGCATTAAACCTACCCAAACCCTAAGGGTTCCCGCGTAACCCTAAGGACTCATTGCATGCATCTTAATACATTCCATAAGAGGGGCCCCAATCCCTCTATGCTCTCAGAGATAGGGTTGCCAAGAAGAGAAGGGGCAATCAATCAACAAGGTCTCTCAGCGACCTCCTCGACATCAAATCCAAGGAAGGCGAATCCGAAGACTCAAGAGTAGTTTAGGATCTCTCTTTGTAAAAGTAGATAGGTCGAAGTCCAAAGGAAAATGTTTCCCCTCCCCCTATTAAAATGTATTTCAATTCTTTTATATCTTAAACCCAAAAGTTAATGTACTTCTTTATTTTTATGAATGAATGCATGAATGGCTGAAGTTTCCTACCTGACAGGTAAGATGTCTGCATACAGGGGCAAACCCCCTATCTCCAAAAGTGAGCCAATACATCATGACTAGTCTCCCTCTTTAAGAGGGATACCCTAAGATATGCATTGCATAGATTTCTCCAGGAACCAAACTCTAATTTGTAACTGTTGTCGTCATTGTTATAGGTAATGAATACTAGTCCAACTTCCTCTATAATAGTGAAGGCCATGGGTTACAAGCATCAGGAAAACATATCATTGGGAAGCGGGAATGCAAGCACGGACCCCTTGTGCAACACACTTACCACAATCTCAGAAGGGACAATTCCTGCCTTAAAGAAGCCCGAATACCAAAATCCTTCCGTCCTAACCACGCAATCTTATCTCCTTGGCATGGACTTAAACATAGGAGCCTTACTAGACCCTTCCCCTTATCCCCTTATCCTTAATACGTTGTTCAAACCAGAACCCATGATAGCTATGGCTCGACCTGAACCTCAAACCAACAACCAAGGAAACACACGACCTAAACTACCTTTAGTCTTGCCAAAGAAGCCAAATGTGCCCACCACTCTACCCGTCCTCACCAACCCTTCAGCTGTAGCAATCCCTTTGCCCGTAAACCCAAGGATAGCTCTTCCCACCATAACCCAAACACCAATACCCAGTCTTCATAACGTCCCATGGAATTACCCACCTGATAAGGGCATCGGAGAGCCCGTAACAGAAGTAGGGGGAATGACTCGGTCAGGGCGCCTTTATACCTCTGTTGAAGTGGAAAGAAAAAGGAAGGGTAAGGACAAAGAAGGAGAGTGCTCCAACCAGCCAACAGATCAGGAGATGTCAGAATTCACCAAAGCTTTAGGAAAGGTCGATTACGATATCATGGAATAGCTTAGGAAAGCCCCAACCCATATTTCGATGTTGGGTTTGCTGCTCACTTCTGAGGTGCACCGGAATGCTTTAATAAAAATCCTCAAGGATGCTCATGTGCCCGAGAGTTTCACGCCAGACAATCTACATGACATGGTCAGTCTCATTATGGCCCCAAACATTATCACTTTCTCTGATGACGAGATTTCAGCTGACGGAACAGGTCATACTCGGGCTTTGCATATCGCTGTAAGAACAAGAGAAAGAATGGTGGCCAAAGTATTGATAGATAATGGGTCGGCATTGAACGTGTGCCCGTATTCTACTCTGGAAAGGCTGGAAATGGACCAAACTTATTTGAAAAATAGTGGTATAATCATCCGTGCCTTTGATGGATCTCGAAGGGAAGCCATGGGAGAAATTGAAATGCTTGTTGAGATAGGACCAGTAACCTTCACGATTAAATTTCAAGTTTTACACATTCCGATTGTCTATAACTTGCTGTTAGGAAGGCCCTGGATTCATTCGGCAGGAGCGGTTCTTTCTAGTCTTCATCAGAAAGTCAAGTTCATCGTGGGCTCCAAGTTAATCGCTATTTTCGCTGAAAAAGAGCTCGCCGTATACAAAGCTGACATCATTGCATCGGGCACTGAACTGCCCTCTTGTTTTCAATCATTTGAATATATCACTGTCGTGCAGAAGGAAGATCAGGTGAAGCCAAATTATTCCAAGAACTCTCAGATGGTAGTACGGTACTTTAAAGAAAATGGTTTCCATCCGGGTAAAGGCTTAGGGAGATGTTTACAAGGAAGACCAGAAATCGTAGAAATACCGTCAGCTGAACCCACCTTTGGGTTGGGATATGAACCCACGAAAAGAGAAAGAATAGAAACAGCGTGGAAGAAAAGGGCTGATAAGAAAGTTATCATGGAGCTGTCGGACCAATTCAAGCAGTTAGACATGGGAAAAGGAACACCTGCATTAAGTAATAAGAAGAGAAAAGTCCAAGGAGAAGCACCCGTCATGACGATCAGCATCGGAGTAACCCAAGATGGATCCATTCGAGCAATGTTGCCAGGCGAAAAGTTGCGTGGGCCAGCCAAGACATCATCCGTGCTCGCAAGTTTCGGTACAAAGCCTGTTAGAGCGAGACCCTGGAGCCACTAATTCGCCATAAACTTTGTCCTTTTAAATTTATTTTTCTTAACTTTTTAAAAGCAAGTTATCAATGAATAAAATAATATCCCTTTCTTGTTTGATTTATTGTGCACTATTTTCCATGCCAGGGACCCTTGCATCCGATATCCTACTCAGCTAATCCAGGGAATGCCAATCTTGATAAATGATGACTTGAACACCGAGTTTGATTACCAACAACTGGGGATTGAAGAAGATATGAATTTTACAAAGGAGGTGCCAGAAGAAATTCGAGAACAAATAGAAAGACATGAGAATTGTAATACCCCAAACATTGAGGAAACGGAAACAGTTAATTTGGGAAATGAAGGGGATCCGAAGGAGCTTAGAATCGGTACCGGCCTAGATCAATGGCAGCGCAAAGAGTAATTGGAACTTTTGCGTGCATACTTGGATGTTTTCGCATGGTCCTATCAAGACATGCCCGGACTAGATGAATCCATTGTCAAACATAGACTGCCTTTGGACCCGCAGATGAAGCCCTTTAAGTAGAAGCTAAGAAGATTGAAACCCGAATGGAGCCTGAAGATTAAGGAGGAGGTGATTAAACAATTCCAGGCAGGATTTCTGCAAGTGGTAGAGTATCCTCAATGGCTGGCTAATATTGTCCCGGTACCCAAGAAAGATGGCAAGGTACGGATGTGCATTGACTTTCGGGACCTTAACAGGGCTAGTCCAAAGGATGATTTTCCTCTTCCCCACATAGACTTGCTTGTTGACAACACGGCCGGTCATGGAATGTTTTCCTTCATGGACGATTTTTCGGGCTATAATCAGATCAAGTTGGCTGAAGAAGATCGAAAGAAGACTGCTTTCATTACCCCCTGGGGAGTATATTATTATAAGGTCATGCCATTCGGTTTTCGTAACGCAGGGGCAACCTACCAAAAAGCCATGGTAACTTTATTCCATGACATGATGCATCAGGAAGTAGAGATCTATGTGACATGATCGTCAAGTCCAAGCAACGGAAGGACCACTTGTTCAACTTGCGGAAGGTGTTTGATCGCCTCCGTAGATATCAGCTTAAGCTAAATCCGGCCAAATGTACATTCAGAGTGTCTTCAGGGAAATTGTTGGGATTCATAGTCAATGAAAAGGGGATAGAGGTTGATCCTGCCAAGGTGAAGTCCATTGTTGAAATGCCTACACCAAAAGAGGAAAAGGAGGTTCGGTCTTTCCTAGGAAAATTGAACTTTATTAGCAGGTTTATCACCCAAATGACCCACCTGTGCGAACCTATTTTCAAGCTCCTTAAGGAAGATATTCCAAAGGAATGGGATGATAACTGTCAAATGGTGTTTGAGAAAATTAAAGAATATCTTCGAAATCCCCCTATCCTAGTGGCACCAACCCCAGGGCATCCTTTGCTGATGTACATGACAGTGTTAGATACTTCTATGGGATGTGTCTTGGGGCAACATGATGAAACAGGGAGAAAAGAGCAAGCCATTTACTACCTCAGTAAGAAATTTCTGCCATATGAGGCGAAGTATTCCGATCTCGAGAAAACCTGTTGCGCATTAGCCTGGGCAGCTCACAGGCTTCGACACTACATGCTCTATCATACCACCTTCCTCATCTCTCAAATGGATCCCCTCAAGTATATATTCAAGAAACCAACCCTGTCCAGCAGAATTGCTCGATGGCACATGATCCTGTCAGAATTCGATATTGTATTCACTACCCGTAAAGCAGTCAAGGGGCAGGTGATAGCTGATTATCTGGCTGAGAACCCCATTGATGATTATCAATCCATGGAGCCCCAATTCCCTGATGAAAATATACTATGCGTTGATGATGCATCTGAAGAGCAAGAACCAGCCGGATGGAAGATGTTTTTCGACGGCGCTGCTAACAAAAGGGGAGCCGGCATTGGGGCGGTAATAGTATCGAGAACAGGCAATCATTATCCTATTGTGGTTAAGTTACAACTTGAACTCTGCACTAATAGCATCGCCGAATATGAGGCTTGCATCCTGGGATTAAGATTGGCATTAGAAATGAAGATTGATGAATTGGTTGTTCTCGGTAATTCAGATTTGGTCATTCAGCAATCCAAGGACGTGTATCAAACTCGAGATGCCAAACTCTCCCCGTATCATCAACAGGTCAAGGACTTGTGTCAGCTATTCAAAAGCGTGGATTTTCATCATGTGCCCCGAACAGAGAACAGCTTCGCTGATGCCTTGGCTACATTGGCTGCAGCAATCAAGGTCGACAGTGGCACTGAAATACCCCCTCTACAAATCTTCACCAGGGATGTCCCTTCTTATTGTCTGCATACAACTATTGAACCTCCCAAGAAACCGTGGTTTTATGACATCCAGAGGTATATTCAAACCAGGACGTTCCCCGATGCAGCAACACAACGCGATAGGAAGACCATTTGTCGTTTGGTAGGACACTATTTCATGGCTGGAAATGAGCTTTTCAGGAGATCATGGTTCGGACCTCTAAGATGTGTCAATGCTGCCGAAGCCAAAGTTATCATGGAAGAAGTGCATGAGGGAGTTTGTGGCCCTCACATGAATGGCCACACGCTTGCAAAGAAGATTCTCCGGACAGGGTATTACTGGTCAACAATGGAGTCAGATTGCATTAGATATGTTCTTCGATGTCACAAATGTCAGATACATGGGAATAAGATCAAAGCACCACCGTCTGAGCTCCATTCTATGTCTACCCCATGGCCCTTTTCTATGTGGGGGATAGATATGATCGGTCCTATCACTCCTAAAGCTTCCAATGGCCATCGCTTCATCCTGGTCGCTATTGATTATTTCACTAAATGGGTGGAAGCCGTCTCTTACATCCATGTCACCAAGAAGGTCATAGAAAGGTTCATAAAAAATTACATCATCTGTCGGTATGGGATTCCCGAGTCACTCATTACTGATAATGGTTCCAATCTGAACAACGAATTGATATCGAAGCTATGCCAAACATTTCGCATTACTCACCGGAATTCGGTCACTTACCGGCCCCAAATGAATGGGGCAATAGAAGCAGCCAACAAGAATATTAAGAGAATACTCCGAAAAATGATTGACAATTACAAAGATTGGCATGAGAAACTTCTTTTTGCATTGATGGCTTACCGAACTACTATGAGGGTCTCCACCGGAAGTACTCCTTTTGAGCTAGTTTACGGCACCGAGGCAGTCATCCCTATTGAGATTGAGATTCCTTCTTTACGGATCTTAACAGAAACCAAGTTAGATGAAGCAGAATGGATTAAAGACCGATATGCCCAACTTTGTTTGCTGGATGAGAAGCGGTTAGCTGCAGTTTATCACGCTCAATGTTACAAAAGGCGAATGGCCAGAGCATTTGACAAAAAGGTACGACCTCGATCATTCTAGCCGGGAGATTTGGTGCTCAAGAAGGTGTTCCCTCATCAGGAGACGGCACAGGGAAAGTTTGCTCCAAACTACGAAGGGCCATTCATGGTAAAGAAAGTCTTGTCTGGAGGAGCTCTCGTTTTGGAGGAAATGGATGGCCAAGAATTTCCTAGCCCATTGAATTCAGATGCTGTCAAACGCTACTATATATGATTCCGAAAGCTAGACCTTTGGTTTCTGTAAAGAAGCAATAAAACCTACTCTCCTCATTCTCCATTAATCAATAAGGTAGTGTTTTAAGGTTAAAACTCTATGGACTAAACAACCTAATTCCAAGATGACGAGGGGCCCTTATTTCATTTTCTGTCCAATTAAAATGCATATATACATAACCTTTGCCAAACCTTTAGAGCCGGTTACTTTCTTTCAGGAGCATTCCCCCCCCCCCCCCCCCCCCCCCCCCCCCCCCCCAATAAAGTGATCATGTTCAGTAGAGGCACTAAAAAACAAAATATATATATATATATAAAAAGCCTTGAAGTTCGCACAAATACTGGTATTAACGTCATTGGCAAAAAAAAAAAAAAGGGCGTGCAATGAGATACCCAAGGAAAGATGGGAATATACAGGAAAAGTGTCGTTGAACCAAAAAGGTAATCACTAGTAGGGTGGTAGGCTTGAGCCTTTTCTTTTTCTTTCAAAAGTAAATACCAATACCATAACCCCTAAAAGTCCTATCAGATTGGAATTAAATTGATTAGTCTAAATGAGCTTGCTAAATATGCCATAAGTTGGAGAATGATGCAAGTAGCGTTTAGGGGCTTCTCAACAGAAATCCGAGACCAAGCTGAGGAAAGAGAGAGAAAGAAGAGAGAAAAGTTAAGCGCTTCCTAAGGATACGGTGAAAACCCGAAAGGGCGCCGTAGGTAAAAAGGTAGGGATGTGGCAAGATACAAAACTGTCGACCCTGGCGAAAACCTGCAAAGGCGCCTTGGTGCAAAAATGACAGAGCTGGGACTGGTGAAAACCCTCAGGGGCACTAGTAGCAAAAAAATAGCAAAAAAAAAAAGAGGGGGGGGGGGGTAAGAACAAGGGATTTAGATGTAAGAAATAGCTCGAGTTACCACATTCCCCAGAAGTTAAGGTATGAAAGCAACGGTGTAAAAGTCAAAAGGCGCCTCGAAAGGCATTCTCCGGTTTAGCCCAGTTAGGGTTAAAAGAAGCAGAGGTCCGTTTCACGGAACAATCAGTGAGTCAAAGAATCAAACAAAAGGGAGTTATTTTTCATTAAACTGCAATTCTCATTTAATTTTTCCCAAATTTGTTACTATACTAATCATGCAGAAAATCATACCAAAAGCACGGGAGGTCATGAATTCATAAGATAAAAGAGGCATAGCACTAAACAAAGTATGTTTTTCTATAAATGCAGAAATCAGCAAATCTAAGAGCGAGGGGCAAAAATATATCGCTCCCCATCATCATCAGAGGAGGAATCAGCTAAGCAGGGATCCACTGGCTTGCCGATCATAAGAGAAGCAATCGAAGAAGTACCAGCAACAGAAGACCCAGGTCGGCCTCGCTCATAGTCCGCACATCTAGCCAAAAGCATGTCCCTCTCTCGAGTAAGGGACTCCACAGTCTCCCGCAAGGACGGGCCATCCATCACATCACCCTCTAGGGAAGGAGAGCTGCCTGGAACGCCTCGTAGCCGCCTACGGGCCCTCATAGCACCCGAAGGTGGGTCACCATGTGTCAATCTGGCTGCTGCTAACCGCCTCTCTAGTAAAACTACCTCAGCGTCTCTCATCCTCAATCGGTCATGCAACATCCGTATCAGACGATGGTTCTCCCATCTGTGGCGACGTCCCTGAACAATCATAGCAGTCAAGAAGTCGGTATACCCTACAGGAGGTAAAGGAGTCTCAATGAGAAGATCCCCAAGTCTACTAGGACCCAACACGTAGCGTCGAAGCCAGTAATGATAGGCCTCGGTCGCAGGGGGCATGTTAGAGAAGGGACCATCATCATCAACATGAGGAAGCAAAGATCTCCATATATCCATAACTTTCTCCACTAATGCTCTAGGAATCGACGCCTCAAAGACAAGAGTAAACTCGGCTGCAGAAGCTAGAAAAGGGATATCCTGACTCCTACCAAGCTGTCGTAAAACCAGAATCCCGAAAAAAGGGGCAATGCCCCGCAGGCCTGCTAGGGGCACGAAAGCTCTCCCAGAAGGCCGAACCCTCAAGCAATATCTACCAACCAGCCCTGAATACCACCTGACTGTGCCTGACCTCATGCTCTGAAGATAGTCAGCCCAGGATGTAGCGGTTTGCGGAAATCTCCCCTCATCTGCCATGACACCCTGAGATCTCGCCAGGGAATATACATGATCGAGCTCAGGATACCACGTGTGTTGAAATAAAGGTGTAACAAACAAATGACTAATCACCCAGAGCTGGAAGAGAGCAGTGCATCCGCGGAAACGAGCGTCAAGGGACTGTTGGAATCTCGTAAGACTCACGAAGGTCTCCCCTACAATCATAGGAGCATAGGAATGCCCCGTACGAATCAAGGCCAGTGGTGTACAGAGCCGACAGTCCACTAAATCATCGTCTCAGGGGAACACCAAGAAGTTCAGCAGAAGCAAGGCTAAGGCAACCATACGAGAAATAGCCTAATCCTGGGAGGTGTGCCACTCACCTGAATGAACTCGCATACCCGAAGGAAACTCAAAACGGGAAAAGAGGAACTCTGCTGGGACATAAGGAAACTGGGGCAAAGAAGAAGATGAAAGAACTGCGCGTCTGAATCCGAGCTGGGATGAAACCACTGTGATACAACCATTTGGAAAAAGGGGTCCCACAATGTCAGCGGAAACATCTCGGAAACCAAGAAGGAACCCATACTCGTGAGGAGTAGGGGTAAGCTCACACTCACCAAAGCGAAAAAGAGACAAGTCTGGATGCCAGAAAGGGATCACTGCCTCCATGAGTCCGGGAATAAGCTACATTGATAAAAGCGAGGCCACCCGACCAAAGGATCGACGAAAGATATCCTGCTCATCCGGAGGGTAACTACCATGCCAGGCTCTCAGCCGACTCAAAACTGCGTCTGCCATCCTGAAAAGGTAAGCCAAGGTAAGTGATGTTAATATACCATCCATGCAGTTTAAATAACAATAAAATAAAACAAACAAATAACACAAAACAAATAAACGATTTTGAATAACAAATCAAAAATAAAATTTTCACACATCTTGATTTTCCAACTCCAAATCACATCTCAAGGGTTCGCTGCCTTTTCCCTTCAAAAAGATTTTATTTCTAAAATTTTAACCAACTCTTTCCACAATTTCTAAAAATTTCGGCAGAGTCCCGTTTAAAAATGGCCCCTACAACGCCCATGACATCAACACAAAACACGAAATATGCACCTTCCAACGCTACAATCACATGACAATGGCACCCGTGCACACTTTCCAATTTTTCAAAATTTTCAAAACTCATGTTTTATTTTTCAAATAAATCAATGGTTTTCAAAAAGCTTCCAAAATTCTTCAAAATCACCTCAAATTTTTTCAAAATATTCCTACATTTTTCCAAATTTCAAACTTTAAAAATTTCATCAATTTCTTGAATTTTCTAATTTTTTCTAAATTTCTAAATATTTTTTGTAATTTTCAAAAAATCAAAAATTCACCGAGTTCTCAAAAAATCACGAAATTTCATACGGTTGTTAAACACATTTTTCTAAGGCACATTGCACAAAAACATAGCCAGAAAACCTAATACCCACGCTTATAGGAACAAATTTCCTATTCCTGTAGAAAACCCCCTTCACACATTTACATATAATCATTCAAATTCAATCAAACAACCATCAAATTGCAAAAACAACATCACCAAAGTGTTCAAAACATATCAAAGCATTAATTTCCACTATTCACATGATTCAAACGAAGTTCTACATATCAAAATCAACAAAATTTGAAAACTCACCTTTTGGAAGTTCTCCGGCGAAATTTTCACTTCCGGCGACTTTTCCGGCGACGTGGACTCCCTCCGGCAATCACCCGTGGTCCTTAAGGAGTGCTCCTTCAATGTCCAAGACAGATTCCTCGCAATGCCTCACAAATTTGCAAAAAACTCTTCAAATCCCGTGGGTGTTCGAACCAGAAATTTTCTGGTTTTAACTTTAAGCCTAGCGCCACTAGTAGAGGCGCCAGTTCATTTCTGCCAAAGGCGCCACTACTAGTGGCGCTAGGTATAAATTCTGCGCAATTTTGCCCTTTTTCTCGTCAAAACTCGTTTTCGAAGGCCTTTTTGGCCTGTTATCCATTTTCGACCCCCGTTGTCGAAGGATTTCCAGTGTCCGTCCCTCTGACTGCCTCGCGGTCAACATGGGACTCTTACTCTTATCGTTTTCTGTCTTTGACAAGCAAAGACAGAAAAAGAGGGGTAGCTGTAAGCACCCCATTTTTGACCGCTCGGCAGTCTACACTCCGTCCAGACTTGTTTTCAAGTCATTGTGAACATATTCCAATCGAAACCAATCCTCTAGGTCCAAATTCCGCCTTTCCATTGCTTCGCGGGCCTGTCAGGCCCAAATAGAGGCAAAATGACCAAAATGCCCTTAAGGGCTTTGTCCTTTCTTATTCCAATTCCAATCCTTCTCTCGAGACAGTTTGTTCCTCGAGACGGTCCGAGTAGCAAAACTACTCATAAAACCGTTAGAGTGGCGGAAACACTCACAAAACCGTTAAAGTAACGGAAGTACTCACAAAACCGTTAAAGTGGCGGAAACACTCAAAATCCAGCCACGTCTCTTTGGAGACGGTAAGACCCCTTTCCAATCCCACTCTCGAAACAGTTTATTCCTCGAGACGGCTCCAATCCGAGCACGTCTCTTTGGAGACGGTAAGACCCCTTTCCAATCCCACTCTCGAGACAGTTTATTCCTCGAGACGGCTCCAATCCGAGCACGTCTCTTTGGAGACGGTAAGACCCCTTTCCAATCCCACTCTCGAGACAGTTTATTCCTCGAGACGGCTCCAATCCAAGCACGTCTCTTCGGAGACGGTAAGACCCCTTTCAGTCCCACTCTCGAGACAGTTTATTCCTCGAGACGGTCCGAGTAGCAAAACTACTCACAAAACCGTTAAAGTAGCGGAAATACTCAGAGAACCGTTAGAGTAGCGGAAATACTCACAAAACCGTTGGAGTAGCGAAAATACTCACAGAACCGTCCGAGTAGCGGAAATACTCAACCCCGTCCGAGTAGCGGAAATACTCAACCGTTAGAGTAGCGGAAATACTCACAAAACCGTTAGAGTAGCGGAAATACTCACACCGTGAGAGTGGCGGAAACACTCAAAACCCAAGTCAACACCAGTGTCTGTTAGCTCACTTCAGCGAAAAATGACCAGACTACCCTTAGGACCTTTTCCGAGACTTTTCGGTCAAGATGACTATTTTGCCCCTAAGCATCCGAATGCCCCGGGAACCACACCGGCCCTGGGTATCAAACCGGTAACCTCCTGAGAATACTTTTTATAGTGTTCTCAACCTTCCTTTGCCTTTCCGGACCATTCCGAGTCAGTTCCGGCCGACCCGGTACAAAATGACCGTTTTGCCCCTAGAGGGCCGGTCTCCTTCTTCGACCACACCGGCTCTAAGTATCAAACCGGTAATGTCTCGAGAATAATTTTTATAGTGTTCTCAACCTTCCTTTACCTTTCCGGATCATTCCGAGTCAGTTCTGCAAACCCGGTACAAAAATGACCGTTTTGCCCCTGGTGGGCCGGTCTCCATTTCCGACCACGCCGGCCCTGGGAATCAAACCGGCAACCTCTGGAAACATTCTAAATAATGTTTCTAGATCCCAAGTCTTTTCCCGGGACAATCCGAGTTCGCCCTGGCAGTTTTCCGGTCCGATTGACCGTTTTGCCCCTAAAGGCCCGATCAACCTTTCCGACCCACCTTATCTTCATTTTTCAAGTCAAATACCTCCAAGACACTATTTTAAGTGTTCCTGCTTCTTTCCGGCCTTCCGGGTCACTCCCGGCTCCTTCAAATCATTCCTGGACTTTCCGGAGTCACTCCTAGTGAAGCCAGGCTAAAGATTGCATGGTAGTCACTAGTACAGGCGCCCAAATCTAGTCAAAGATACGTTGCTTGCCGACCTTAATTATTTCCTAAATGGCTGGCGCCACTACTAGTGGCGCCAAGCCAAAAAATGGCCTGGCGCCACTCCTAGTGGCGCTAGTGTATAATTTGGCCTAGTGCCACTGCAACAGGCGCCAGGTTTGTCTTCCCTCTATAAATACAGAGCCTCGTTCAACATGAAAAGGGTCTGCAAACTTAACCTAAAAATCCTATATTTCGATATACAGAGCTCGAGCACCTCCAAAACCCTAGTCTCCCTAGGTTTTCCCAAACCCTAGCCACTATACACAAACCCTAGCCTCCTATACACTCATACACTCCCCCATACACTCATGCACTAGCCTTCAACCATCCTCTGAAGACTTGAAGAGCTGCCATCCAAAGCTTGAGGACAACTCTTGAAGACTGAAGGTGAAGATCAGGACAAAAATCGAAGACTGAAGACCGAAGACAAGCAAGGCGCGCAAATTAAAGAAGATACAAGGTAGTCTTTCTCTTTAAATTTCTGCATTCCCCCCTCTCTCTTCTCTCTCCTAACCCACTTGGGTTTTCTCTATTTTAATCCCCCATCTCTTTCCCACCCTTTTCTTTGCATGCTTGAAACAAGGGGATTCCCGGTCCATGTGTAGGATTGGGCTATTGGAGAGTCACCGTGTTGGGGGCTTTCTTCTAGTCTAACCAAAGACCACGTGGGTCCGGCCCCCTTGATTATGTGGTGAAGCCTTAACCTTGTATGTTCACGACCCCAAATTGCATGGTGCATATCATAGTCTTGCATCTTCCAAAATTCGTTTTCAAAAAGTTGTTTTCAAAAATCGTTTTCAAACTTGTTTTCAAAATTGCATCAAAAGCTCTTTTTCAAAAACGTGTTTTCAAAATCACAATCCTAGGGTGATTCTAGCCTTTCCATGGCTAGGGTTGCTTTAGAAAAATGTTACATTAAAAGTGACCTTTTGGTCTATTATTTCAAATCTTGTTGTTTTCAAAACCGCTTTCCTAAAGTGGTTCTAGCCTTCTTATGGTTAGAATTGCTTTAGGAAAGTGAGATGTTTTTACACTTTCTAAAAACTCTCTTTAAAAATCTCTTCCTAAAAATCTCTTTTTCAACATACTTTCCTAAAACTCCCCTCTTCAAAATTGTTTTCAAAAACTCCCTTCCAAAATCTATTTCTCAAAACTCTCTTTTTCAACTCCTCTCCAAAATCTTTTTCTCAAAATTCACTTTCTAAAATCACTCCCTAGATTCACTTTCCTAAAAAAATCTCTCCTAAAAATCTTTTCAAAAACTCTCTTTTTTAAAATCTTCCTTCTAGAAATTCCCCTCTAGGTTTTCCTTCCAAAACCTTCGTTTCCAAAAACGCACTTTCTAAAAATCCCTTTCCCTTAGAGCCCAAGTTAAGCCTTAGAGCCCACAATTAGGAAACTCTAATTTTCTTTCCAAAAGCATGATTTTCAAACTTTGCCCCAAACCTAGGTTTCCAAAACCTCTTGTTTTCTGCATCAAAACTATACATGTTTTCAAAACCTATTATCTACGTCAAAACTACAAGTTTCCGAAACTAGAGTTTCTAGAATTTCCCTTTCCAAATCCTTGTCAAATCCTATCTTCTCTTTAAGAAACCAAATCCAATCTCCCCGTTTAGGAAACTAGATCCAGTCCTCCGTTTTTGGAAACAAATCCCAAACCATTCCTAGTCCGACTTTTTATCCTTCCTAAACTTCCACTTTCCTAAACCTTAAGTTTCCAAAAACTTGAACATAAAAATCTTTCCTAATTCAACCCCCTTTCCAAATCTTAACTTTCCACATTCAAGCTTTTAAACCTTTCCTAAATTCAAACCTTTCTTAATTTTCAAGATTTTCTAAAACTCTAAAATTTTCTAAAATCTTAAATCTTTCTAAACTCTAAAACTCTCTAAATCCTAAACTTTCCAAATTTCAAATCTTTCTAAAATTCTAAGCTTCCTAAATTCAAAACCTTCTTAAGTTAAATCTTTCTAAACCCAAATCTTTCTAAACTCTAAACTTTCCAAAACTTCATCATCTTTCCAAATCTAAGACTTTTCTAAACTCAAAACTCTCTTAATTTAAAACTTTCTAAACTCAAAACTTTTATTTTCTTAATTCAAACATTTCCTAAGTTGTAAACTTCCCTTTTTCAAACCTTTCCAAAAACGAAACTTTCCAATTTTCAAAACTTCCCTATTTCAAAACTTTCTAAATTCAAAACTTTCCAATTTTTAAAACTTCCTAATTTCAAAACCTTTCCTAAAACAACACTTTCCTAAGTTGAAACTTTCTTAAACCTAAACCTTTCCTAATTCAAAACTTTCCAAAAGTGAAACTTTCCTAATCCAAATCTTTCCTAAATTCCAAGTTTCCAAATCTTTCCAAATCTTCCAAATCCAACATTCCAATCCAATCTTTCTTAATCTCAAGTCCTTCCTAGGTCTCCTGTCTTTCCTAAGTCTAGGTTTTCTCAAACCTTCCCTTTTTCAAAGCAAGTCCAATCTTCTCAATTTCAATTTTCAATCTCCTCTTCTAATTTCAAATCAAATTCAATTTCCAATTCAATCTTTTTCTTCCAATCCGACCTTCTATTTTCAATCGGACTCCGGTCCGAACTACGACTGACCTGATTCCCCCAAAGGGATACGTAGGCAACCTTCATAGGTGCGGTCACAATACTTTTCAAACTTTCAATTCCACCCTCATGGGTACGGTTTCCCAAAATCTTTCCAATACTCAAATTCCAATCTATTTTTAAAATTTTAAAATTCCTATTTTCAAATTTCTACTCTCAATTTTCAAACTTTCCAATTTCAATTTCATTTCTTCAAATCTATTTTCAAATCAAATCAATTTCTTTTCAAATCTATTTTTCAATTCTCTTAACTTGCGCTTGCGTATCATGCATCATGTTAGTTTTTAAACATTGTTTTTCAAAGTGGATAGGATTGGACATGGGTTAATTAAAGACTCTCATAGGTGAATCTAGGGTAGATTGACATGTAGGTACCGAAAGGGCGGGGTAGGGTGATAGCTTAGTGCGTCTTCCCTACGCGTAACCAACCTCTGAACCTAGATCACTGATTTCAAAGACCAAAAAGGAGTTATTTTTCAAAAAGGGCTAAATGTTTTCCAAAGGTTGCCAAACAACCTGTTTTCCTTAAAAACCCTCTCTTGAGGAGATGTTTTTCAAAATCGTTTTCCAAAACCCTAAGTGTAGTCTTCGGATTATTCTTAGTTTTTAGGTAACCTAACTCACCTTAATCAAGTTAGGTGGTGACTCCGAATCTTTTTCAAAAGCCCTTTATTCAACCTATTTTTCAATTCAAACCTAGTCGCACTCATTCTTCTAGGAGGGTGAGTTCTAACGAGAGAGTACAGCATTTCCCCTTTGGGTGAGTATTCCTCGAGTGCGAAAAATCTAGGCGCGACACATACGTGGTCTCCAGTTAAACTAATTGAAAGCCCCCGACACGGTGACTTTCAATAGCCTAATCCTACACATGGACTGGAAAGTTCTTTATTTAAAGCATGCAAGAAAAGGGAGGAAGAAGATGGGAGATTAAAATAGAAAAAAACTCAAGTGGGTTAGGAGAGAGAAGAGAAAGGGGAAAGTGCATAAACGTAAAGAGAGAGCCTACCTTGCTTCTTATTTTATTTGCTTGGTTTTATTCGCTTTGTTCTTCTTGCTTTGCTTTGGTCTTCGCCTTGATCTTCAAGAGTTTGTTCGAATCTTCGAGAGCTTCAGAGTTGCAGCACTTCAAATCTTCAATAGAGGCTTTGGAGGTTAGTATATGAGTGTAGACGAGTGTATAAGTGTATGGGAGTGTATGAGAGTTAGGGTTTGTGTATGGGGGCTAGGGTTTTGGAAAACCTAAAGAAGACTAGGGTTTGGGGAAGCTACAAGCTCTATATATCGAAGAGGAGAGTTTTTGGACTAAGTTTGCGGACCCCTTTCACGCTGGAGGAGGCTCTATATTTATAGAGAGAGGATTGACCTGGCGTTTGTTGTAGTGGTGCCAGGCAAAAATTCCTTCTAGTGGCGCCAGCCACTTAGGAAAGTTTTTAAGGTCGGCAAGCAACATAACTTCAGAGATTTGGGCGCCTGTACTAGTGACTACTATGTCATTTTTAGCCTGACTTCACTAGGAATAGCTCAGGAAGGTCCGGGAATGATTTAAAGCACCGAGAATGGCCCAAAGGGCCAGAAAGAGACAAAAACCTTTGGAATAGTGTCTCGGGGCTAGTAGACTTGAAGAATGATGACGAGATGTGTCAGAGGGGTTAACCGGGCTATTAGGGGCAAAACGGTCAATTGGACCGAAAAAATGCCAAGATGGACTCAGAATGTCCCAAAAGAAGACTCGAGACTTGAAAACATTAACTAGAATGTTCTAGGAGGTTACCTGTTTGATACCCAGAGCCGGTGTGGTCGGAAAAGGTAACCCGCCTACTAGGGGAAAAACAGTCATTTTGTACCAAGTTTGCCAGAACTGACTCGGAATGATCCAGAAAGATAATGGAAGGTTAGGAATACTGTAAGAAGCATTCTTGGGAGGTTTTTGGTTTGATGCCCAGAGCCAATGTGGTTTCCAGAGCGCTCGGATGCCTAAGGGCAAAATGATCATCTTGACCGGAAAGTCTCGGAATTGGCCCGAAACTAATTGGAAGGCACTTAATCATGTCGGATTGTCTTTAAGACAATCTTGGAAGGGTGGACTTACCGTTCTGAGAACTTAGGTACTTTCTCAAGAAACGTGCTGGAAATGGCCCTAGGGGCAATTTGGTCATTTTTCACTGGACTGGGCTAGCAGGCACTGTTGTTGACCTGGGTTTTGAGTATTTCCGTTACTCTGAAGGTGGTCCCGTGATATAAGGGTTTGCTTGCAATTCCATATATCGACCTATTTGCGAGTGTTTCCGCCACTCTAATAGTTGTGATGTTTACGAGTATTTTTGTTACTCTAACGGGTCGTGGTCATTCTAAAGACTGTCTAATCTCGGGAAGCTACTAAGTGGACTTAGCGCCTAAGGAATCAACTTTCTCGAAAGGCGTGCCGAAACGAATATTTTTTTATTGGCGGGCTAATAGGGGCCAAAGGTGGACCGTTCTACCATCTAGGGGACTTGGGGTCTTGTCCCGGTCAATGGGTTTGAATGGACTTACCGTTCTAAAAAGTTCTCTTGAAAACGTGCCGGACAGGATGGACTTACCATCTTGAGGAATCAACTATCTTGAAAGGTGTGCCGGATTGGACTGGAATTGGAATTGGACTAAAATTGGATTGAAAAGGGGACTTACCGTCTTCAACAAGACGTGCACATTGGAATTGGACCAAACAATGCCACCAAGGGCATTTTGGTCATTTTGCCTCTATTTGGGCCCAATGGGCCCGCTAAGCAATCGATTGACGGGATTATGTTTAGAAAATTTATTTGAACTAGAATATGTCCACATTGACTTGAATATAAGTCTAGATGGATCGGACATTACTGAGCGGGCAAAAATGGGGTGCTTACAAGTATGGGCATATTTTCAAAGGTCTCTAAGAATGATTTGGTCAAATGACTTCCAAAAATGAAATTT
>CM065380.1:24442500-24487500 GCA_033060915.1 Euryodendron excelsum | reverse complement strand
TTGGTTGATATTTTTATAAAACTATTAAGTGAGGATAGATTTTGTATGATAAGACGAGAATTGGGAATGAGTAATCCTATGTCTTGAACCTTATTAAAATTGAGTGAAATATATGTTATTTATGTTTTTAATGTGAACATTGATTATATGCATTATATTTCTTGCTTTCATGATTCATTGCATTCTCATATTAGAACACATATTCATCTCAAGTTAAAGACCCAACCCCTGAATTCTTAAACTCTCAATCTGACCTAGTCTGGCTTCATGTATCGACACATTAGAACAGTGGGTTCAAAATGAATTGTTGACACCCATGTGTTGACACATGAGTCGAGGTTTATATATTTTAAACCAGCCCATTTTACGCACATTCAAACTTTCCCTCTATCTCTCTCTGTATCTATTTCGCTCCCTCTTCGCACCAAACCAACCGTCCCTCTCAATCTCACCTTTAAATGCCTTATAAACCCTAAATCGATCATTACCAACTTCGTACAACCCATATCAATCCCGTCATGGCACCGAAAAATCCTAAACCAAAGAAGAGTTCAAAAGCCCTAAATATACCGACGTATCCTGTCCTGAAAGGCCAGAAGCGAAAATCAAAAGAGGATTTAAACAAAGACAAAGGGAAGAAGAAGAAGAGAAGTAAGAAGTAAGAATTGGCATCTTCAACAGCCCTGGAAAAGAATTAACTATATTTCAATGAGGACAAAGTCTAGGAAATGTACAATTCAAGTTTTTCACTTAGGAAAGTCTATAATGGTCGATGGGTGGATTATAATTTCTTCGATCATTATAAGTTTAAGTTGAGTACTGTAAGCACCACATTTTTGCTCGCTCGGCAATCTTCGATCTGACCAGACTCATATTCAAATTGACATAGATATATTCAAGTTTGAATCAACTTTTTAAACTTAATCCAACCCATCAATCGCTTCGCGAGCCCACTGGGCCCAATAGAGGCAAAATGACCAAAATGCCGTTATGGCATTGCTCGGTCCAATTTCAATTGGCTCGCCTCCTTGGAGACGGTAAGTCCCCATTTTAATCCCAAATCCAATTTCAAGTCCAATTCTAATTCAAATCAAATCCGATATGCCTTTCAAGAAATTTGATTCCTCAAGCAATAAGTACATCCAGTCTAGCACATTTTTTAAGAAAACTCTTAAGAACAGTAAGTCGTTTCAAACTTGTCGATCGGGACAAGACCCCAAATCCCTGAGATAGTAGAATGGTCCACCTTTGGCGCCTGCTAGCTCACTACTGAAGAATGTTCGTTATTTGGCACATCTTTCGAGAAAGTTAATTCTTCAGAGGATAAGTCCACCTAGCAGCTTCCCAAGATCAGACAGTCTCTAGAATGAATGCGACCTGTTAGAGTAATAGAAATACTCATAAATATCGCAACCGTTAGAGTGGCGAAAACACTCGTAAACAGGTCGACATTAGAAATTACCAACAAACCACCTATGTCATGGGATAGAATTTGCCTCTCAATCGTGACACGTTTACCAAAGGACGAGATCCATTTGGAAACCAACTCATTACAAACCGTTAAAGTGATGGAAACACTAAAAACCTAGGTCAACACCAGTGCCTACTTGCCCACTTCGGTAAAAAATGACCAAACTACCCCTTAGGCCATTTCTGGCACGTTTCTCGAGAAAGTATCTAAGTCCTTAGAACGGTAATTCCACCCTTCCAAGATCGTCCCAAAGATGATCTGGCATGTTTAAGTGCCTTCCAATTGGTTTCGGACCAATTCGGTGACCATTCGGTCAAAATGACCATTTTGCCCCTAAGCATCCGAGTGCCTCCGAGAACCACACTGGCTCTGGGTACAAACCAGCAACCTTTTGAGAATGCTTCTAATAGTATTCCTGATTTTCATTACCTTTTCGGGTCATTCCGAGTTAATTCCAGCAAAACTGGTGCAAAATGACCGTTTTGTCCTAGGTGGGCCGGTCACCTTTTCCAACCACACCAGCTCTGGGTATCAAACTAACACTCTCTTGGAACACTCTAGGTAGTGTTTTCAACCTTTATGTCCTCTTACGAGCCATTTCGATTCCATTCCGGTGGTTTTCCACTTTGGTTTACCGTTTTGCCCCTAATAGCTAGGTCGACAATTCCGACCTTGTTTTTCAAGTCCGTTACCCCTAGGACACTATTTCAAGGGTTTCCACCCATTTCTGACCTTCCGGACCATTCTCGGCCTCCCAGAACATTTTCAGGCCTTTCGAAGTCACTCCTAGTGGAGCTAAGCCAAAAATTGCATGGCAGTCACTAGGACAGGGGCCTAAATCTTCTGTCTTGCGTATCAAGGGTCGAAGATACATTTCTTGCCACTCTAAAATATTTTCTAAGTGGCTGGCGCCACTAAAACAGGTGCGAAGTCAATTTTTTGTCTATAAATACAAAGCCTCCTCCTTGCGTAAAAGAGGTTGGCAATCTAACTACAGAAACTATGTCTCTCAATATACATACCTCGAACTCTCTTCAAACCCTAGGTTTCTTAGGCTTCGTTAAATCCTAGCCCCCATACACTTTAACCCTAGCATACATACACTCAATACACGCCTATACGAGCCTCCAAGCCGATCATTGAAGACTTAAGGTGCTGCAATCTCAAAGCTCTCGAAAATCAAAGCAAAGTAAAGCAAGTAAAGCAAGCAAACCAAAGAAGACACAAGATAGGTTTTCTATTTACGTTTATGCAATTCCTCCCTTCTCTCTTCTCTCTCCTAACCCACTTGGGTTTTCTTCTATTTTAATCCCCTATCTTCTTCCCCCTTTTTCTTGCATGCTTGAAACAAGGGAATCCTCGATTCATATGTATAAAGGATGGTTAAAGTCATCGTGCCGGGGGCTTTCTTCTAATCCAACCTTAGACCATGTGAATTTGGCCCCCTTGATTATGTGGTGAAGCTTAAACCTTGTATGTTCACGATCCTACTTGCATTGTGCATATCCTATTCATGCATCTCCTCAAAATCGTTCACTAAACTTGTTTTTTTCAAACTTGCATCAAAATATCTTTCAAAACTTGTATTAAAAATCTTCTCTTTCAAACTTGTTTTCGAAAATCACAATTTTAAGATGATTCTAGTCACTTCATGGTTATGGTTATTTCAGGAAAGTGTTACATAAGTTTTGGGTATAAACCCTAAATTGTTTTTGGCAAAATCACAATCCTATAGGTATTTCATGGTTAGGGTTGTTTTAGAAAAGTATTATATTTAATGAGACTAACATGGTCCATTTTTTTAAATCTTTGTTGTTTTCAAAACCACAATCCTAGAATGGTTCTAATCTTATTAAGTTATGTTAAAGGTGTTAGTTTCACTTTGGATAGAACAGTGATAAGGCACATCCTTGGAATCAAGTTGGGTGGAGAGATTTATCGAGATAATATATCTGTGAAAGATCAACTGAAAGTTCTTTATGGAAAGGAAGTATATGAGTGTCTACAACCTATTTCCAATGATTTACCTCTTGAACTGAGGTTGGTTCATCACTTTACTTGCACCATTTTTACCTCCAAAACTGAAAAATATGAATATATTTCTGAGAAGGAATTGTTTTTCTTGTGGGCATATCTGACTGATTCTCAAATTGATTTGCCTTTATTTATCTTGGATCATGTGTACAATGCCACTATGGCAAGAATTAGTTTCTCCTATGGTATTTTCTTGACAAAATTTTTCAAGCATTTCAATATTGATTTGAACAATGAGAAAAAGAGAACCCTCAAATCCATCAGCGATGAATACAATGAAAAGACTCTTAAGAGAATGAGGTATACTCTGAAGAACAACAAGTGGACTGCTAAGAAAGCTGGTGGAGGCAATGTTTCAAAGAAAAAGACCCCCTCTGGGAGTAGTTCTAGGCAGAGGAATACAAAGAGAAACTTGAATCAAGAACTTGAAGGAAGTGAATGTGCAATGAAAGCATTCATGGCTTAGGTATTGGACTCTCTTGAAAAACTGAATAAGAAGGTAGACATGGCTGCCATAAGAATATTTTTTTTGTGGAAAGGAAAATCAGAGCATTGAAAAAGGAAGTAAAAATGCTGAGACATAAAAAAGGAAAAATTATAGAGGAAGAAGAAGAAAATGAGAAAGAAGAGGAAGAAGTATAAGAAGAAAATGAAAGAAATGAAGAAGAAGGAGAAAGAGAAGGAGAAGAAGAAGGAGAAAAGGAAGGAGAAGCAGAAAAGGAGGCTGAAGGAGAAAGAGAAGGTGGGGAGGGAGAGGCAAGAGAAGCTGAAGAAGGAGAGAATGCTGAAAAAGGGATCAGAGCAGAGGAGTAAGGCTAAGAGGATGACTTATTTGTTACAGAATCTGATGCTCCTCCTTCCACTTCTGGTCACAAGTATGGGTTGAGGGATAGGCCTGAAAAGAAGTTCTCCAATACCCAAGACAACCCCCTTGTCCTAACCCCATCACCACCAACCTCTCCCCACTAACATCACCTATCCATGTCCCATCTCTCTTTTACATTTGCACTCTCATTTTTTGCATATGTATGATTTTTGTTCAAGGATGACATGTCATCCTCAAAGACAATTTCTTTTGTAATATTTTGTAAATGCTCATTGACTAATCTTTTTTAATAACTCTTGTGAATGAAATATAGCCATGTTATTTTGAAAACTTGATGCCATGATGGTTGCATGTTGTGCTTGCTCCCTTGTTTCTACAAATTATCTTGTTATAAGATTTTTTTTGCTATTATACATGTCTCTGTTTCTAACTTTTCTTTCTCTTTTTGATGAATTGACAAAAAGGGGAAGAAGAATGAAAATAAGACAATCATTAATGTTTATATGGAGAAGAATGGACTGCTTAATGTTTACATGATCCATGGAGAAGAATGGAATGATGATGTTGAATGTTGAATGATGTTGAATAATTGCATGATATTGAATGATGAATGGAAATAAAATTATCCTGCCTTATGAAAAATAATGAGACGTGTTCTTAGGGGGAGTAGAATAATAAAGGAAAATTCTCCCTCCACTTAATTTTGAATTTCTAAAAATAGAGACTTGCTTTACTAAAAAGTCTTTAAGGATTGTTTTTGATAAAAGAACAAAAAAAAAAGATATTTTTTTTTAAAGCACCAGCTGCAAATAGAGGGGGAGCTTTTTCATGGTATGAAATCTGATTATATTTATTTTATTCTTATACCTATTTTTTCAAAGGTTTTGTCATCATAAAAAAGGGAGAGATTGTTGATTCCACGCCTTGATTTTGATGAAAACTAAATCTTATGTTAGTTTGCTAATGAATTTAATTAGTGTGCAGATCAATAAGAAAATATATTTTATACCTAAAGTTTAATAAATGTCAAAATGGATGCACAAAAATTTAAGGATCAAGCAATGCACCAAAACAAAGCAATGACACCTATCTAAATATCAAACCAATGATGTGAATTCGAAGAGATTGAAGGTGCTCAAAAGGAGAATTCATTAAGCCTATAAAGACTCATTAAAGTTTATATGAATTCGAAGAAATTGAAGATGTTCAGAAGGAGAATTCATCATGTTTGTAAAGACTCAATGAAGAATCCAAGAAAAGTTTTTGAAGAAACCAAAATGAATTCATTCCAAATTGAATTGAAGACTTTATTGAATTACCACACTAGATTGAAAGCTTTGAAGCATCACTATGAAGATTCCTTGAAGTACTTGAAGTGTTTTTGAAGTTAACCTTGATCAAGGATAGAATGAAAGAGATTTTCTAGGTGATGTGATGACACATGAATTTGATGTGTTGACACATAAGGACAGAGGCCAATGCTTGACGAATAGATGATCAAGTGTCAACATATGAATTTGATGTGTAGACACATGGAGATAGAAAACAAATACTGGAGGATGCATACTTAATGTGTCGACCCATAAAGTCAGGTATCAACACATGGGGACAAACAGCTATATTTTTAAACGTTGTCAAGGTTTGAACTTGCATTAAATGAACCCTTAACTACCTCTAACGGGTGAAATTAATTCAGGGTTTTATATATAAGCCTCCAAATGCATTTACGGACAAGAGATACAAGATTATTTCATCATTTGATCATCAAGAGTTGACAATTCCTTACATTTATTGAAAATTCTTTTTGTCTTCAAGAGTTGGCATTTAGTGAGCTACTTCATTCTTACCTACTTTTCAAAGAAAGTGTGTATTTCATTTGTATATATCATATATACTTGTGAGTGAGAGTTTGAATGTTCTCTTGTGAAAGAAAAATACTTGTAAGTTTAAGAAAGTTTAGACAAAATTCTTGTAGCATTGAAGCTTGGATGTAAGCTTCAAAGAGAGCGAGCTAGGTGTTGAGCCCAGATTTTTAGCACTCGAGAAATACACACACAAGCGGAAAAAGCACTGTACTATCTCGTTAGAACTCATCCTCCTAGAAGAATGAGTTCAACTAGGTTTGAATTGAAAATTGATTTCAATAAAGAGCTTTTGAAAAACATTTGGAGTCGCCACCTAACTTGATTAAGGTGAGTTAGGTCACCTAAAAACTAAGCACGATCCAAAGATTACACTTAGGGTTTTTGAAAACGATTTTGAAAATATTACCTCAAGAGAGGGTTTTTAAGAAAACAGGTTGTTTGACAACCTTTGAAAAATAATTAAGCCGTTTTTTAAAATAAACTCCATTTTAGTCTATCGAAAACAGTGATCTTAGGTTCGGAGGTTGGTTACGTGTAGGGAAGACACACTAAGCCATCACCCTACCCTGCCCTTACGGTACCTACATGTCTATTCACCCTAGATTCACCTATGAGAGTCTTCAACTAACAAATATTCAATTCTATCCACTTCAGAAAAGCATGTTTAAAAAAAGGACATGATGCATGATATGCAAGAAAAGAAAAGAAAGTTGGAAAATAGATTTGGAAAAAAATTGACTTGATTTGATAAGAGATTTGAAAAGATGGATTCAAAATTGAAATTGAAAAGAGATTTGAGAAAAGAGATTTGAAAAGAGTTATGGAATTAGAATTTGGAAATTGGAAAAAGGTCGTGGAATTGAAAATTTGAAAAAGGTGGTGGAAATAAAAGCTTGAAAAAGATTGTGAAATTGGAGATTTAAAAGAAGTTGTGACCGCACCTATGAGGGTTGCCGACGTATCCTTTTAGAGGAATCAGGTCAATCGTAGTTCGGACAAGAGTCCGATAGAAAATAAAAGATTTGATTGAAAAAAGAAATTGAATTGGAATTTGGATTGGAAGATTGAGAGATTGAACTTTGATTGGAAGATTTGAAAGATTTGATTTTGGAAAGCTCGGTTTTAGGAAACCTAGACTTAAAAAAGACTTGAGACTTAGGGAAGATTTGACTCGAGTGTCGAACTTGGAAGATTTAGGAAAGATTGGATTTAGAAAAGGTTTAAATTTGGAAAGTTCATTTTAGGAAAGTTTCAAAATAGGAAAGCATTATTTTAGGAAAGTGTCATTTTAGAAAAGTTTTCAAATTAGGAAAGTTTTATTTTAGGAAAGTTTTGAATTAGGAAAGTTTTCGACTTAAGAAAGTTTCAGATTAAGAACATTTCATTTTAAGAAAGGTTTTGAAATACGAAAGGGTTCGTTTTAAGAAAGTTTTGAAATTGGAAAGTTTTGAATTTAGAATGTTTTGAAATAGGGAAGTATTGAAAGTAAAAAAGTTTTGAGTTTAGAAAGTTTAAGATTCGGAAAGATTTGAAGTTCAGAAAAGTTTTGAATTTTAGAAAAATTCAAAGTTTGAGTTTTAGAAATTCTTGAAATTAGGAAAGGTTTGAATTTGAGAAAGATTTGAAGATTTATATTTGGAAAGGTATGGAATTAAGAAATGGTGGAATTAGGGAAGATTTGGAAACTTAAAGTTTAAGGAAGGATTTGAAAGTTTTAGGAAACTTATGGTTTAGGAAGATACTAGATTTAGGAAAGAGTGAATTAGGAAAGGTTTAGACTAGGAATGATTGAGATTCTTATTTCATAAAACGAGGGATTGGATTTTGATTCTAAAAGATGTGTTTTGATTTTGTTTTCAAAAATGGAGGATAGGATTTAGTTTCCTAAACAGGAAGATTAGATTTGGTTTCCAAAAGGAGAAGATTGGATTTGGCATGGATTTGGAAAGGGAAGTTTTAGAAACCCTAGATTTGGAAGACTATAGTTTTGATGTAGAAAATAAGTTTTGGAAACTTATGATTTTGGTGTAAAAAAAGAGATTTTGAAAACTTAGATTTTAAGGCAAGATTGAAAATCATGTTTTTGGGAAAAGAAATTAGGGTTTCCTAGTTGTGGGCTCTAGGGCTTAATTTGGACTCTTAAGATTTTGGAAAGTGAGTTTTTAGAAAGGGAGATTTTTGGAAAGAAATCCTAGAGAGGAGTTTTTAAAAAGTGAATTTGGAAGAGAGAGTTTTTAGAAGGGGATTTTTTGAAGGAGATTGCTGGAAAGAGTTTTTAGGAAAGAGATTTAAGGAGCGTTTTTAGAAAGTAAATTTTGGGTAGAGTGTTTTGGAAAGGAGTTTTAAAAAAAGCTTCTGAAAATATTTTTTTTGGAGGGAGTTTTTGAAAACAATTTTGGAAAGGAGATTGAAGAGTGTTTTCAGAAAGTATATAAAATATCTCACTTTCCTAAAACGATTCTAACCATAAGATGGTTAGAACCACTTTAGGATAGTGGTTTTGAAAACAACAAGGAGTTGAAAATATGGACCATATCGGTCACTTTAAATGTAACACTTTCCTAAAGCAACCCTAGCCATGGAAAGGCTAGAATCACCTTAGGATTGTGATTTTGAAAACAAGTTTTGAAAAAGAAGATTTTGATGCAAATTTGAAAACAAATTTAATGCAAGTTTTGAAAACGAGTTTGAAAACAAGTTTAGAAGAATGCAAGTTGGGGTCGTGAACATACAAGGTTAAGGCTTCCACATAATCAAGGAGGCCAAACCCACGTGGTCTCCAGTTGGACTAAAAGAAAGGCCCCGACGCGGTGACCCTCTAATAGCCTAATCCTACACATGGACCGAGAAGTCCCTTGTTTCAAGCATGGAAGAAAGGGGGGGGGGAAGAAGATGGAGGATTAAAATAGAAGAAAACCCAAGTGGGTTAGAAGAGAGAAAATGCATAAACTTCAAGAGAAAGCCTACCTTGTGTCTTGTTTATTTTGCTTTACTTTGCACGCTTTGTTTTTCTTACTTTGCTTCGGTCTTCGCTTCAGCCTTCATCTTGATCTTTGAGATCTTTAGTTTGCAGCACTTCAAGTCTTCAATGGAGGCTTTGGAGGGTAATGTATGAGTGTATGAGAATGTATATGAGTGTATAGGAGACTAGGGTTTGTGTATGGAGGCTAGGGTTTGGAAAACTTAAGGAGACTAGGGTTTAGAGAGGCTACGAGCTCTGTATATCGAAGAATAGGGTTTTTGGACTGAGTTTGCATACCTCTTTCATGCTGGAAAAGGCTCTGTATTTATAGAGAGAAGAATGACCTGGCACCTGTTGTAGTGGCGCCAGGCCAAAATTGCTTCTAATGCCACTAGGAGTGGTGCCAGGCCAATATTTGGCTTAGCGCCACTACTAGTGGCACCACCCACTTAGGAAAGTTTTAGGGTTGGCAAACAACGTATCTTGAGAAGATTTGGGCCCTTTTACTAGTGACTACCATGGAATTTTTAGCATAGCTTCACTAAGAGTGACTCCGAAAGATCGGGGAAGGATTCAAAGGGACCGGGAATGGTCCGAAAGGCCAAAAAAGGGCAAGAACCCTTAAAATAGGGTCTCGGGGATAATGGACTTGAAAAACGATGTCAGGGTTTGTTGGAAGGGTTGACCGAGCCATTCGGGGCCAAAACGGTCAATCGGGCTAGAAAACTGCCGGGATGGACTCGGAATATCCCAGAAGAAGACTCGAGATTTGGAAACATTATTTAGAATTTTTCCAAAGGCTATCGGTTCGATACCCAGAGCCGGTGTGGACGGAAAAAGCGACCGGCCCACTAGAGGTAAAATAGTCATTTCGCACTAGGTTTGCTGAAACTTACTCGGAATGATCTGGAAATGTAATAAAAGGTCGAGACTACTATAAAAATCATTCTCGGGAGGTTACCAGTTTGATACTTAAAGCCGGTGTGGTCCCTAGGGCATCCGGATGCCTAGGGGCAAAATGGTCATCTTGACCAAAAAGTCTCGAAAATTGGCCCGAAACTGACTAGAAGGCACCTAATCATGCCGGAATGCTTTTAAGACAATCTTAGAAGGGTGGACTTACCGTTATAAGGACTTAGGTACTTTCTCGAGAAACGTGTCGAAAATGGCCCTAGGGGCAGTTTGGTCATTTTTCACCGCCGTGGGCTAGCAGGCACAGGTGTCGACCTAGGTTTTGAGTGTTTCCGTCACTCTGACGGCAGTCCCGTGATATAGGGGTTTGTTGGCAATTCTCTATATCGACCTGTTTGCGAGTATTTCTGCTACTCTAACGGTTGTAATGTTTGCGAGTACTTCCACTACTCTGACAATTCGCGATCATTCCCGAGACTGTCAGATCTCAAGAAGCTGCTAAAGGGACTTAGCGCCTGAGAATCAACTCTCTCAAAAGGCGTGCCGAAACAGACATTTCTGCATTGGAGGGCTAGCTGACGCCAAAGGTGGACCGTTCTACCATCTCGGGGACTTGGGGTCTCGTCCCGGTCGACGGGTTTAAAGGGACTTATAGTTCCAAAGAAACTTTTTTCAAAAAACGTCCCAGACAGGATAGACTTACCGTCTCGAGGAATCAACTTTCTCAAGAGAGGGATTGAAATTGGACTAGAAAAGGGACTTACCGTCTTCGGAAAGACGCGTCATTGGAATTGGAAATGGGACTTATCATCTTTGGAAAGACGTGCCTATTAGAATTGGAAAAGAAACTTACCGTCTTCGGAAAGATGTGCATATTGGAATTGAAAAGCAGACTTACCGTCTTCGAAAAGATACGCCTATGGAATTGGACCAAACAACACCCACAAGGGCATTTTGGTCGTTTTGCCACTGTTTGAGCCTGGTGGGCCCATGAATTGATTGGATTAGGACTAGAATTCTAGAATATGTCCATATTGACTTGAACTTAAGTCTGGACGGACTGTAGACTGTCGAGTAGTAAAAAATAATGTGCTTACAGCTGCCCCTCTTTTTTTATCTTTGCTTGTCGAAAACAAAAAACGATAGAGTAAGAGTCCCATGTTGACCGTGAGGCGGTCGGAGGGATAGACTTTGAAAATTTTGGAAGACGGGATTGTGGAAACGAATATTAGGCCCAAAGGGCCTTTGAAATCGAGTTTTGGCGGGAAAAAGGGCAAAACTGCCCAGAATTTGTAACTGGCACCACTAGGAGTGGCGCCTTTGGCAAATTTGGCTTGGCGACACTACTAGTGGCACCAGGCCTGGGAACAAAACCAGAAAATTTTCTAGTTCGAACACTTGCGGGATTTGAGGGATTTTTGAAAAATCAAGAGTGTTTGTGAGGAAATTGACTTAAACCTTGAATGGGCACTCCTTGGGGACCACGGGTGATTGTCAGGAGTAAATCACGTCGCCGGAAAAGCCGCCGGAAGAGAAGATTTAACCAAAGAACTCCAAGAGGTGAGTTTTCTATCCTATGTTGATTTTAATGTGTAGAACTGCGTTTAAATCGTGTGGACAGTAGAAATTAATGTTTTGATATGTTTTGAACACTATAGTGATGTTATTTTTGCATTTTAGTGCTTGTTTGATTGAATTTGAATATTTTATGTGATTATGTGAAGATGGCTTTCTGCAGGAATTAGGAGTTTGTTTCTACAGGCTTGGGCATTGGGTTTTTTGGCTAGATTTTTATGCTATATATCTTAGAAAAATGTGTTTAATAACCGTGTGAAGTTTCGTGATTTTTTAAAAACTTGGTGAATTTTTATTTTTTGAAAAATAGAAAAATACATAGAAAAAATAGGAAATTGGGGAATTGATGAAATTTTTAGAGTTTAAAATTTGGAAAAATTAGGAAATTTTTTAGAAAACATTTGAAATGATTTTGAGGAATTTTAAGACATTTTTGAAAACCACTGATTTATTGAAAAAATAAAACATGTGTTTTAAAAAAATTAAAAAGTGTGCGCGGGTGCTGATGTCATGTGATTGTGACGTTGTGAAGTGCACGGTCTGTATTTTGTGTTGATGTCATGGGTGTTGTAGGGACCACTTTTAAACAAAACTCTGTCGAAATTTTTTTTTTAGAAATCAGGGAAAGAGTTAGAAAAGGTTTAGAAATAAAATCTTTTTAAAGGAAAGAGATAGAAAACCCTTGAGATTTGACTTAAAGTTGAAAAATCAAAAGGTGTAAGAAATTCGTTTTGACTTATCATTTGAAATCTTTTTATTACTATATTTTTTTGTTTGTTTTTATTATTTATTTACTTTATTTTATTATTATTTATCTGCATGTACCGTATATTAACACCTCTTATCTTGGCTTATATTTTCAGGATGGCAGATGCGGGTGATGATGGTTCTGAGAGGAGACATCGCTCGGGAAAGGCGGCTCGAACAGATTCCAACGGTGGTTCTAGTCGATCTAGAGGTAGTCGATGGCCTACGGGGCAGGCGTCGTCTAGTCATAGTGATCGGGTCTAGGCGACTAGGTCACTGGTTATGGAAGAGCCTCCTCTAGACATAGGCGGATGGATGCTGATTTAGGTGACCTAGAGGTACCAGACATCCCGCTGCTTGGGGATCTTGCTTATCACCCCAGCGTATATTCTAGACAGCATTTGCCCCCTCCGCGGGTACACACAACTTTCAGAGGGGATGTTCACTAGGTCTTCGTGACCATGCAGCAAGCTGCCCCATCATTTCGTGCTTTCTTGGCTGAGATCGGATTCGGGGCTTTCATAGGATTACAGGCTAACCGCCTGAACCGACATCTGGTGCTGGAACTGATTGAGCGATGGTTTGGAGAGACGGGGACCTTTCATTTTGTTGGCTTTGAGTTGGGTCCCACCCCCTTGGATTGGGCAATCATCACAGGGCTTTCCTTCGTCGGCCGGCAGATCACTTTACAGTCAGTTAGTAGAGACGAGGCCTGCACTCTGCTGGACTTGCCCCCTCCTGAACGTTCTGTTTTCCTAGTCTCTTGGCTTAGTCGGGATGACCGTACCTTTACTGTTGAGGCATCACTTGTTAGGCAGGACATTATGAGACAGCGACTTGTTTTGTACATCATCTTTAGCTGCTTCTGCAACAACAACAAGTTGCTCGTGCCATTTCGGTTGGTGAGTATAGTAGCCGATCTTGGGGCTTTGTTTGAGCTGGATTGGGGGTCATTCTCCTTTGGCTACTTCCTTCGATCGATGCGGGTCTAGACTTCTTCCTGTTGGGGTAGCATACTAGTTTCTGGCCCTTTCTTGTCTGGTGGAGCTACGAGTATCTGCCTGTTCGTCACCTCGCAGTTGTCGAGGACGACCTTTATTCTCGTGCTTTGAGGTGGGCTCGTGACCGGGTGGCCCAGCAATCGAAGATCACTGACTTTGTGATGCTATGGGCGAACCTGGAGTTGATTGAGGCAAGAGAAGTGACTTGGCGGCCCTTTATTATATCAGGTCATTATGAGACAGTGCGGTACTTGGTTCCGTTGTCCCTGTCGAGGGTTTCTTTTCTCAGTGATGATACTTGGGAGTCCTATTTAGGAGAGCGACACTGGTGGCAGTTTTATGAGGAGTTTCGATCAGCAGAAGCTCCGCCGGAGAATATGTTTGGGGCCTTGGTGGCGGGAGTGCCATCCCTTATCAAGAGCGACTGCCAGGTGCCGAGTTCTTGCTTCCTCCGGATATAGATTATGCTGCACACTTCGGGGCTCATTCTGTCGGTGCCTTTACTCGATTTAAGGTAGTAGTCGGCGAGTATGCTGTTAGCTAGGAGGTGGTTGACTTGTGGCGTCGAGCCAGAGAATATGTGCCCCAGGCTGAGTTTACTGCTGTGAGAGACCAGAGGAATCAATATCAGATGGAGCGAGATTAGTACAAGCGAAGGTGGTTTCCTTGACGGCTCGGATAGCTTACATGGGAGGTGGTTGGGTATGTCGTCTTTTCTTTCCTTCTTTTTGCTATGCTGTTATTTAGTTCTTCTTTCATGTGGCTGATTTCGGCTCTGTATTTGTTGTAGGATGTTGGTGCTTCGAGTAGTTATCCACCTCCTCCGATGCTTGGTTTTGGAGATTTCGATCCGGAGGATATCGATTTTGACCTTTGATAGATGCCCCTTGTGGGGACTCTAATCTTCCTTTGCCCCTTATCCCTGAAATGTATTTATGTTAGACAATTTTATTCTCGTAGATTTTGTATAGGGATAGACATTTATGAGCTAGCTAGTTGAGTACATAGATAAGCAGAGATATTTATGACTTTTACAGCTAAGCATATGATCATATGCATGCGATGGGTGATGACACTAGCTATTTACTACATGAGTAAATATTAAACTATTATGGGTGACTTATGTATATGAAGCTCCTGCTATTTTTTTTTTTTTAAATGTATGCACACATTAAAAATATTCTGGTTAATGGAATGACAAAGGGTGTTGTCCCACTTAATATCTTTGGAATGGTAACTCCTTCCTTTTCGAGGGCCTAACCTCTCTTTAGCTCAACCTTACCTTGACCGAATGATAGCACTTCATAACTTTCTCAACCTTCTGACCCTCTCTAATTCTCTGTTTCAGAGTTAGTGTATGGGGTTATTGGACTGAAACTCACGACTCTCGGGATTTTAGTAATAGCTTTCCTGACTTTTAGTAGAGTGATAAGCAGCCAGTCCTTTCAATTCGATGAGACTTTATTTAGGACCGTAATGTAGGGTAGGTTATGGGGTTTTAGAAACAACGGGATATGTAGGCTCAAATTTGATGTTGTTTTCAGTAGGGTTTAGATCCATGCCGTCCTTAACCATTTTCCTTCCCTCAGCTTCGGCCACGTGTCTAGCTCACTAGATCAAATAATCAGTTTTCAAAGCAGAGGGGACTTTAGTGAGGTTGTAATGTAGGCCAAGGTTTCGAGTTCTCGCAAAAAAGGGGTAAAGGCTCAAACCTATTATTTTTACTGGGCTTCTTTGTAACCTAGGATCACCTTTAAATTTCCTTCTTGCTTTTACTATAAACTTCTCAGGGTGAAAACACCTCCTTTCTTTCAACCTTTCTGTATGACTCACTTCTCTTTCTGCCCTTTTATTATACTTTTGAAAATGACTCAATCATCGTTTTCTTCAGGCCTTTCCTTAGATTTTTTTTTTTCGGCCTCTTGCCCTTTGGCAATTCTTTTCCTTCGCTTTTTTCTTTTTATCTCTTTTCTTTCCTTTTATGAAACAAATAATTCTTCAACCATTTTTCCTTAGACCTTTTCCTTAGCGGTTCAATCTAACCCAATGTGGGTGGTGATCCCTAGGTTAGGGTTTTCTCAAAGAAGATAAATAGCTCAACGGATTTGGTAAGCGGTTGCTTTTGACTATATAGGAAATGAAATGAGGGCCTTTCTTCACTTTGAATTAGATTGCTTGATCTATAGAGCCTTCAATGTTATCTTAGCACAGTGGGGGTGGATACCATTCCTAAAGTTTCTCGAATATTGTCTGCCCCAGTGTAGGGAGGACAATCTTAGATCGAGGTTGACAAGGAAAGCTTGATTTGTTGCGAGGCTCTAGGGGTTAAGCAAAGGGAATATAAGCATTTTTTTATTATTACTATTTTTTTTATATATTGAAAAATGAAAGATGGCTCCCCTTTACTTTGATAATCTGGTCGCACATCGCTTATCTTCGATGTCTTATAAGTGTTGCCTTTGGCTAGTATCCTCACTCATCCAAGAGCTCTCTTTTTTCAAAAAGCTGATCGTTGAGGGAATGGTTAACTCATACTATCATCCCTTTAAGTCAAACTGACCCCTAAGATGAACCATGCCCCTTGCGTAGAAAGTAGCTATCATTCCCAAAAGAAGATAAGACAACAACGATGGAATAAAAGACCATCATTTGATTATTATTATCATTTTTTATGGAAAGCATAGAGTTCTTAAGCAAAAAACAAAATGTAAACATTAATTCAAAGACAACAAATAAAAGGGATAGAAAGAAAGTAGGTGAAAACACCCCTCTCTTGTACGCTTTTGATGGGATTCCTGCATTCTTCAATGGGGCTTTGGGACGATGCCCATATCAGCATTCCATCCATGGTTGAGACCTTCAGCCAAGGCAAGACAAGTAGATGCTTCTCCTGGAGTTCCAAGTGAGTTTGTGGCGATGATGTAATTGTCAACTTTCTTGACCGTCTTGCCTTCATTTCTTTGCTCCGGGGTTTATCTAACAAACCAGTTCGGTAGCTCGTCTTCTTCCAGCTTGATAGATCGAGCCTGAGGTTTTCCGCTCTGGCGTCCAGCCATGGTTCGGGGTTCCTTAGGTGTACACAATGGGGGATTCTTATCAGTGAGTTTAGATAGCTCTTGGTCAATGTTCTTCACAGATTCATATGCGAGTTCGTCTTCAGGAACCGGCATTTTATCGGGGTTAGACCGTAACCAGGCATGATATTGCTCTATATCTGCGCATTCCATTTCCTCCCCACCCTTGTAATATATCTCTTGGCATTCAGCAAAACAAACCTTGTTGTTCCCAAACTTTATAAGGACGTTGACGGTGTGGTCTAGCGGAGGGTCCGTGGTGCCATTCGAAGAATGATTTGCTGGTTGTAAGCCAATGATCTTCTTATCTATCAGGTGTTGAATCTTATGCTTAAGGGTCAAACAATCCTTAGTGTCGTGCCCTTGGCCGCTCGAATCATACTTACAGCTTGCTGCAAGTTCAAAGTAATGAGGTAGAGGATTGGGTCGGGGTCGAGCAAGTATTGGTTTTAGATATCCAGCCACTAAGAGACCCAAATAGAGCGTGGTTTGTGAACACGCGAGTTTATTAAATGTCCACTTTTTCCCACTTGTTCGCCTAGGTCGAGGAGGTGTTGTAGATGTTTTTGATGATTGGGAACCGAGCTTTGGTAAGGTCACAATCAAGTTGATGGTTCGGAAATTGAAAGGGCTTTAGGTTTTATGTTTCAAAATGGGATAATTTTCAGTGACAGGGCCAAATGGGTTGGGCTGGTATCCGTAGGAGAGATTATATAATCCATGGGTTTGGTTAGAGGTTGGTTTGGAAGGCATCCAAGCAAGGCCCTCGGCCTGGGGAGGTTGTTGGTAAGCAATAGTCGAGGCATAATCTTGGTCTTCCTTCTTCATCCCTTTTCGTCCATCATGGGTTTGGGCCTGCGAGGACTCTGCTTGCTCATGATCCTATGTCTAACTCCTCTAGCATCCGCTAGTAGTAGAGTTAAGGTATTAAGAGTAAGTGATTCCATGGGCGTTTCTTAGCTTTTGGCCTATAAGACGAGGGGGACAAGGAGAGGTACCTGAAACCAACAAAGGAAAAGAGTCAGTGTTTTATCTTGACAAGTCTTTATGCAATGCATGCTCTAGGGTGCCCCTCTTTAGGAGATAAACTACACATGGTGTATTGGCTTACTTTTGGAGATAGGGGATTTGCCCCTGTATACAGATGCCTTACCGTCAACTAGAAACCTTTCCTTCGTTCAAGCGTTTACTCACTCGCTTCTTCGCGAAAAATAAAGAAATACATTTAACTTCAGGTTTAATATACAAAAGAATTGGAATACATGTAAACAGGGGAGGGGGAACATTTTCCCTTGAGGTTACACCTATCTAGTTTTACATAAGAAGTCCTAAACTACTCTTGGGTCTTCGGATTAGCCTTCCTTGGATTGATGTCGAGAAGGTCGCTGAGAGACTCTGTTGATCGATTGCCCCTTGTCTTTATGGCAATCCTATTTCTGTGAGCATAGAGGGATTGGGGCCCATCTTATGGAATGAATTGATGTGCATGCCATGAGTCCTTAGGGTTATATGGGAACCCTTAAGGTTTAGGTAAGTTTAATGCAAGAGAGAGTGCACTAAGTGTCACTCTCTTTGGGTTGATCATATGCATGAGAATACAGTGACTTGGGTTACTTGGAACTCTCGTGTTGCCATGGAATATGGAATGCATGAAAATAGATGCATAAAATATAAGAAGAGAGAATACAGTTAAAGTACATATTGCATGTTTAAGCAGTTAGATAGGTATTATAACAGTAAGAATACAATCATTATAACAACAGGAATAAATAGGTATAAATGAAAGTAAGAACAGTCGTCTTTTCCTCCATGGTTTTGAAAACGGTGCGCGTGTCTTAAATCCGGCAAAGGTTCGGCTATGCAAGGTGTCTATATAAGCATGAGGTTGAGGGTTGACTAATGCATCCTCAAAAGGCTCGGTCCCCGGATCTTCAAACCTAGGCCTACTCCCCGTGCTGGTGCCATGATCGGTTGGTGATCCAAGTGGGGGAACCATCAAGAGGCTGTAGACAAAGAAACTGACAAAGCATCTTGCCTACAACCAATATACCATTCCCCCTTTTTAATTAGAAGGGTCTTATCAGGGTAAAAATGCAAGTATGCAGAATGTAAGTGCACGTGCAGTGTGTGTGATTTTTTAAAGTAGTGGAAAGAGCTCAACAACTCCCATTCATCCTGTTCATCACATTCATGTATGACAATTAATAAAATTTAAACAAATAGTGCACCTACAAAACAAATATTCAAGAGTTAGTATGTGGATGGCAAACTTAATGCAAGATAATATGAATAAATGCATATTTTTCGAAAACAATTTTGAAAATTTAAAGTGAATAAGATTGAACAAGTTAATTGAAGACTCTACATGGGTGAAGGGTAAAGAGACATGACTACGGCCTAACCCTCTAAGTTTCCCTAGTGGAGTCGCTAGCTGTCGCGCCCAGATTTTTCGCACTCGAGGAACACACAGACAAGAGAGAAAAATATTGTACTCTCTCGTTAGAACTCATCCTTCTAGAAGAATGAGTGTGACTAGGTTTGAATTGAAAATTGATTTGAATAAAGGGCTTTTGAAAAACATTTGAAGTCGCCAGCTAACTTGATTAAGGTGAGTTAGGTCATCTAAAAACTAAGCACAATCCGAATACTACACTTAGGGTTTTTGAAAACGATTTTGAAAATACTACCTAAAGAAAGGGATTTTAAGAAAACAGGTTGTTTGGCAACCTTTGAAAAATAATTAAGCCCTTTTTGAAAATAAACTCGGTCTATCGAAAATAGTGATCTTAGGTTCGGAGGTTGGTTATGTGTAGGGAAGACGCACTAAGCCATCACCCTACCCCGCCCTTGCGGTACCTACATGTTTATTCACCCTAGATTCACCTATTAGAGTTTTCAACTAACAAATGTTCAATCCTATCCACTTTAGAAAACAATGTTTAAAAAAAAGACATGATGCATGATATGCAAGTGCAAGAAAAGAAAGTTGAAAAATATATTCGGAAAGAAATTTGAAAAGAAATTGATTTGATTTGATAAGAGATTTGAAAAGATGGATTCGAAATTGAAATTGGAAAGAGATTTGAAAAGAGTTATGGAATTGGAAATTGGAAATTGGAAAAAAGTTGTGGAATTGGAAATTTGAAAAAGGTGGTGGAAATAGAAGCTTGAAAAAGATTGTGAATTGGAGATTTGAAAGAAGTTGTGACCACACCCGTGAGGGTTGCCTATGTATCCTTTAGAAGGAATCAGGTCAGTCATAGTTCGGACAAGAGTCCGATAGAAAATAGAAGATTTGATTGGAAAAAGAAATTGAATTGGAATTTGGATTGGAAGATTAAGAGATTGAACTTTGATTGAAAGATTTGATTTTGGAAAACTCGGTTTTAGGAAACCTAGACTTAAGAAAGACTTGAGACTTAGGAAGGATTTGACTTGAGTGTTGAACTTAGAAGATTTATGAAAGATTGGAGTTAGGAAAGGTTCAAATTTGGAAAGTTCATTTTAGGAAAGTTTTATTTTAGGAGAGTTTTGAATTAGGAAAGTTTTCGACTTAAGAAAGTTTCGGATTAAGAAAATTTTATTTTAAGAAAGGTTTTAAAATAGGAAAGGTTTCGTTTTAAGAAAATTTTGAAATTGGAAAGTTTTGAATTTAGAATGTTTTGAAATAGGGAAGTATTGAAAGTAAAAAAGTTTTGAGTTTAGAAAGTTTTAGATTCGGAAAGATTTGAAGTTTACGAAAGTTTTGAATTTTAAAAAGATTCAAAGTTTGAGTTTTAGAAATTCTTGAAATTAGGAAAGGTTTGAGTTTGAGAAAGATTTGAAGATTTATATTTGGAAAGGTATGGAATGAGGAAAGGATGGAATAAAGGAAGATTTGGAAGCCTAAAGTTTAAGGAAGGATTTGAAAGTTTTGAAAAACTTATGGTTTAGGAAGATACTAGATTTAGGAAAGAGTGAATTATGAAAGGTTTAGACTAGGAAGGATTGAGATTCCTATTTCCTAAAATGAGGGATTGGATTTTGATTTTAAAAGAAGTGTTTTTATTTTGTTTCCAAAAACGGAGGATAGGATCTAGTTTCCTAAATGGGAAGATTGGATTTGGTTTCCAAACGGAAAAGATTGGATTTGGCATGGATTTGAAAAGGGAAGTTTTAGAAACCCTAAATTTGGAAGACTATAGTTTTGATGTAGGAAATAGGTTTTGAAAACTTATGATTTTGGTGTAAAAAATGAGATTTTGAAAACCTAGATTTTGAGGTAAGATTGAAAATTATATTTTTGGGAAAAGAAATTAGGGTTTCCTAATTGTGGGCCCTAGGGCATAACTTGCACTCTAAGAAAAGAGATTTTGGAAAATGAGTTTTTAGAAAGAGAGATTTTTGGAAGCAAAATCCTAAATATGAGTTTTTAGAAAGTGAATTTGGAAGAGAGAGTTTTTAGAAGGGGATTTTTGGAAGATGATTGTTGGAAAGAGTTTTTAGAAAAGAGATTTAGGGAGCGTTTTTAAAAAGTGAATTTTGAGGAGAGTATTTTGGAAAGGAGTTTAAAAAGAAGCTTTTGAAAATATATTTTTGGGGGGAGTTTTTGAAAACAATTTTGGAAAGGAGATTGGAGAAAGTTTTTAGAAAGTATATAAAATATTTCACTTTCCTAAAATGATTCTAACCATAAGAATGTTAGAATCACTTTAGGATAGTGTTTTTGAAAATAACAAGGAGTCGAAAATATGGACTATATCGGTCACTTTAAATGTAACACTTTCCTAAAGCAACCCTAGCCATGGAAAGGCTAGAATCACCTTAGAATTGTGATTTTGAAAACAAGTTTTGAAAAAGAAGATTTTGATGCAAATTTAAAAACAAATTTAATGCAAGTTTTGAAAACGAGTTTGAAAACAAGTTTAGAAGAATGCAAGATCTTGATATATATAATGCAAGTTGGGGTCGTGAACATACAAGATTAAGGCTTCACCACATAATCAAAGGAGCCGAACCCATGTGGCCTCCGATTAAACTAAAAGAAAGCCCCTAACACGATGACCCTTCAATAGCCTAATCCTACACATAGACTGGGAAGTTTTTTATTTCAAGCATGCAAGAAAGATGGAGAAGAAGATGGGGGATTAAAATAGAAGAAAACTCAAGTGGGTTAGGAGAGAGAAGAGAGGGAGAAGATGCGTAAACTTAAAGAGAAAGCCTACCTTGTGTCTTGTTTATTTTGCTTTACTTTGCGCTCTTTGTTTTTCTTACTTTGCTTCGGTCTTCGCTTTAGCCTTCATCTTGATCTTTGAGATCTTTAGTTTGCAGCATTTCAAGTCTTCAATGGAGGCTTTGGAGGCTAATGTATGAGTGTATGAGAGTGTATATGAGTGTATAGGAGGCTAGGGTTTGGAAAACCTAAGAAGACTAGGGTTTAGAGAGGCTACGAGCTCTGTATATCAAAGAATAGGGTTTTTGGACTGAGTTTACGGACCTCTTTCACGCTGGAAGAGGCTCTGTATTTATAGAGAGAAGAATGATCTAGCACCTGTTGCAGTGGCAACAGGTCAAAATTCCTTCTGAGTGGCACTAGCCACTTAGGAAGTTTTAAGGTCGGCAAGCAACGTATCTTGAGAAGATTTGGGCGCCTGTACTAGTGACTACTATGCAATTTTTAGCCTGGCTTCACTAGGAGTGACTCAGGAAGGTCCGGGAAGGATTCAAAGGGACCGGGAATGGTCCGAAAGGCCGAAAAAATGCAGGAAACCTTAAAATAGGATCTTGGGGGTAATGGACTTGAAAATTAATGTCAGGGTTTGTTGGAAGAGTTGACCGAGTCATTAGGATGAAAACGGTCAATCGGGCCAGAAAGCTACCAGGATGGACTCGGAATATCTCGGAAGAAGACTCGAGATTTGGAAATATTATTTAGAATGTTTCCAAAGGCTACTGGTTTGATACCCAGAGCCGGTGTGGTCGGAAAACACGACCGGCCCACCAGGGGCAAAACAGTCATTTCGCACTAGGTTTGCCGGAACTGACTCGGAATGATTCGGAAAGGTAATGAAAGGTCAAGACTACTATAAAAAGCATTCTCGAGAAGTTACTTGTTTGATACCCAGAGCCGGTGTGGTCCCCGTGGCATCCGGATGCCTAGGAGCAAAATGGTCATTTTGATCAAAAAGTCTCGAAATTGGCTCGAAACTTACTAGAAGGCACATAATCATGCCGAATTGCTTTTAAAACAATCTTGGAAGAGTGGACTTATCGTTCTGAGGACTTAGGTATTTTCTCGAGAAACGTGCCGAAAATGGCCGGCCCTAAGGGTAGTTTGGTCATTTTTCACCGACGTGGGCTAGCAGGCATCGATGTCGACCTAGGTTTTGAGTGTTTCCACCACTCTAACAGCGGTCCCGTGATACGGGGGTTTGTTGGCAATTCCCTATATCGACCTGTTTGCGAGTATTTTTGCTACTTTGATGGTTGCAATGTTTGCGAGTACTTCCGCTACTCTAACGGTTCGCGATCATTTCCGAGACTGCTTGATCTCGGGAAGCTGCTAAAGGGACTTAGCACCTGAGAATCAACTTTCTCAAAAGGCGTGTCGAAACAAACATTTCTGCGTCGGTGGGCTAACAAGCGCCAAAGGTGGACCGTTCCACCATCTCGGAGACTTAAGGTCTCGTCCCGATCGACGAGTTTGAAGGGACTTACCATTCCGAAGAAATTTTCTTCGAAAATCATGCCGGACAGGATAGACTTACCGTCTCGAGGAATCAACTTTCTCAAGAGAGGGATTGAAATTGGACTAGAAAATGGACTTACCGTCTTTAGAAAGACGCACCTATTGAAATTGAAAAGGGGACTTACCGTCTTCAGAAAGACATGCCTATTGGAATTGGAAAGGGGACTTACCGTCTCTGGAAAGACGTGCCTATTAGAATTGGAAAGGGGACTTACTGTCTTCGGAAAGACGTGGCTATGGGATTGGACCGAACAACGCCGACAAAGGCATTTTGGTCATTTTGCCTCTGTTTGGGCTTGGTAGGCCCGCGAAGCGATGAATTGACTAAATTAGGACTAGAATTCTAGAATATGTTCATATTGACTTGAATTTAAGTCTGGACGGACTGTAGATTGCCGAATTGTAAAAAATGGGGTTCTTACACTAAGCACCTCAACTAACCTCTACTTTGTAATTGGACATTGCATAGTAGAAGAAGACTTCAAGGAGATCTTAAGGTGAGGACGTAGGCCACATGTTATGGTTGAACTTCGATAATTTTTGGTGTCTCTTTTTGTACTTTACTTTCATTTCTTGATTGATTATATTACATTGCATACATTTAAGTTACTGTTACATTTACTAAATTAGTTTTAATTTATTTTGATTGCAATTAGTTTTTAAAAACTCAATTCACCCCTCCTCCTGAGTTGCCTTTTGGGTCAACAAATATGTTAACCACTGAGAAACAGGTATTGACTCTTTTTGACTTCCACCAAACTTCATCAAAGCTCTATCTAAATGTGTTAACCCTTGAGAATGGAGGTGTCAACCCCTTTTGGACCTTCGACAAAACTTTACATTCTGGACCAATGAATTGACTCCTAAAATAGATAGGCCGACTACTTTGCTCTTTCAGACTATGGTGCAATATCATTGTCTCAATGTGTCAACCCCTGAAATGGATGGGTTGACTCTTTTTTCCTAGATATTTCAACTTTTGCCGTCTTCTTCAATCTTCCTCTAAGTCTTCAAGCTTTTTAAGAATCATTCAAATAAGGCTTCCAAATCTTGAAATGACTTCTCCAAAGTATGTCGATTTTCAAAAATACCTTTAATTTCTTTGAGATGGAATAAATTCGTTTTAATCACTTGTAGAGTTCTACAATCAACATAGTTTCCGTTCTTCCAAGACATCTTTATAATCTTCAAATAGAGCTTCCATGTCTTGTGTAGATATTCATCATCTTGAACGCATTTAATCTCTTGAGATGAGATTACGAACATAATCTTATTGTAAGGTTCTTCATCAATCAACCATCACGGCTCAACAGCCCTCAATATACTTGATAAGTTTTCAGTGCACAATATATTCAATATTTTAAATATATCAAGCTTCAAATCATAATCCTAACTGAGATTAAAAGTTTTAAGATAATCTGTACACCAAGTAGATTCATTAGATTCTTAACACAATATTTTGTTATCATCAAAATTAAGGTCAAAACCAACTATGGTTTTGGGTACTATTATCTTAATCTCTCAATTTTTGGATAGATATTTTGGTCACTCTAAACTTTTGAATTGGTTTTTAAAACACTTGTTTGTGGGTTACTTGTGATAACTGTAATCTTAATTTTAGTAACTACAAATAATTTGGTTAATTTATTGCTACTAATACTTGCAAGTCCATGTTCTGTGCTCCTGAAAAATACCATACTATGTGAGCGAGGGAGTAAGGATAACGTGGTGCTCGAATAATTTTTTTGTCCTAACACCGAAGTGACTACAACTTAAGGTGCAATAATCGGTCCTGGTGGGTTTTTCAGATGGTAACCACAAGCTAGAGAGAAATGTGGAAAGAAATAAAAATGTATGCATATATATATATATAAAAACACACAACACAGTCACATACATAGTATTCACTGTGGCATACTGTGATTTTTTTAAACCAATTGAATTACACAGAAAGAAGAAATGTACATAGCATAATTTTAAATTTTCCTCGAGAAAAGTAAATGTTCAGATCTGTAGTATTGGAACACAGTTATTCATGTAATAGACAATATATTTCAAAGAAAACTATTTATTGACAAATTGAGTTAATTTTTCCCTTTACTTTGTCCCATCTGTCATGAACCACTTCAATTCTTTTTTCAAAAAAAAAAAAAAAAAAAGGTTTACATGAAAATTGAATAATCAAGAACAGTTCCATTACAGATTAACTATTGCTTTAACAAACAAGTAAAAAAAAAAAAGTCACGACAGACCCTAGATGATGAGATCCAAAATGTTCTATTGATAAATTAATATCTTTATATATATAGAACCTTATTTTTCAAATAATTTCCTGTGAAAATTTGTTTTCTTTATGCTTTTTGTCATTTCAATTTTCTTAGCTGTAGTTGATAGTTAATGCTTATTATATTTGTATCTTGAATTTGTGGAGGAAAAGAAAAATAAAATGAAAAATATAGGAGAAAAAAATAAAGTAAAAGATGCTAAGTCATTTTATTTTGTTTGGTTTGGTTAGAAAAATGAGACGAAAATAAATTGGTATTTGTCAAAAGAAATCTATTTTTTCTTTGGTTATCCATAGAAAATAAATATATAATATATATCTATATATATTTAATTTTATTTCTCTTTCATATTATTTTTTCTTGATAAATCTAGCATCCAAACATAGCGCAAATAAATTGAAAATGGTAGTGCCGTGATCTTGAATAAAAGAACCGATATCTTGAGACCCGATGACATAGCCAATATTTGACACAATGTTTTGAAAATCGAATCGTTAAGTAAACTAGAAAATGACTGATTCATGAGTCACTAGTTCAATCGTCGGGTCAATCAAAATAGAACAGTGACGTCATGAATATATATATTTATAAATATATAAGTAAAAATATATAGTAATGTTAAGAAAAAATACCTAAATACTTAGTTTTTTTGGAACTCTTTCTTCTAAGTTTTTTTATTTACGTATAAAATAGAATATAAGTTACTATAGATTCTCTCACTGTTGACACAGTCAAAATATGGTAAAAATCTGAACAAACCACACGTTTTTTTACAAGAAACTTTTAAGGGTAAAAATGCTTTTAATTCCAAGAGTAACTTCCATTGATGTGCGTTGATTCTTTGACAGGTTAAACTTCTTTGTATACATGCCATTTGAATAACGGGCTTCATAACAGTTCTGTGAAGATGTGATGTATGTGCACAAATGTCATTTGCCCAAGAACACACTAGAACAATTCACCACAAAGGCCAAAATACAAGAAGCTCACAGCCTCACTCACGTATACAAAAAGCTGTGGCTAGGTGAAGGCAATAATGAGTTCTCAACCTGAGTGCTACAAAGTACAAAGCAATAACTTTACTTTTAGGGACAGAAAATAGAGTTAGAGGTTAGAGAGAGAGTGTACCTAAGAGAGAGATTAGATAGCCATGTCTCAAGCGCTTTTAAGGGTTTCAGAAGCAATCTTTCCACCCAGATCTGAATTCCGCCGCCGAGAAAACAACGTGGAAAAAGTCTCAAAACCTCTGTAATCCCTTCACTTCTTTGCGACCTCATTTCTTTTTCTTTCTTTTGGGTGCTGATTTTAGTGATCTAGATGGTGTTTGTTCATGAAGAAAAGAAAGCCAGAAGAAAGGGAAGTAAAAGAACCATGAAGAACTCAAAACAGAGAACGGAAGCTCTTTCTTTTGCATTGTATCGTTGTCAGTATTGACGTTGAGGGGTAATTGCAGATTTGGGAATCTAAAAGAATCACATTTTCATAATTATTATAAACCGTCCGGTTCAACAAAATGGGGCCAGTTTGCCGGTTCTCCGGTTCGACCAGCGGTCCAAACGGTTTTGAAGGAACTTTTCCAAAAATGGGTTTAGGGGTCAATTCGGACTGGTACATAGACCTCTTTTTGGTTCAACTAACTGAACTGATCAATTCAGTCCGATTTTCAAAACAATGATTTAATGATAGTTATGGGCCTAACAAGAGAGAGGCTTCTTCTTTTTTTTTGGTTTCTCAAGATATCTTCTGGCTGGCTACTTTAAAACTTGACCCAACACTAATCTTTGGAGATACGATCGGACGTCAAAGTGGGGACCTCTCTCAACTAAAGTTCAAAATCATTGTTTTGAAAACCGTTTGATACATCTACAAAAGTTCAAAATCAAAATATCTTACTTAAACGACCAAAGCCCCTTTTACTTAGGTTGGTAGAGAGTGGCTTCTTCAAGTGCACCCTTAAATAGGGCTTCTACAAGAAAAACCAACAGAAATTGCAAACCGATCCTCAACAAGATTAAAACTACTTGAATGGTGGGCCTATCTTGGGCTTTTGTGCAACAAGCTTGTCTTCCTCCTATTGTTTTCTGGACACAAATATGTTTAAGAAAATGGAAAAAAGAAAAAGAAGCCCCTATATGTTTCTAGACCCGAACAGAAAAATAAAATGAACCAATATGTTTTAACTTTTTATGTTTTTTTTTTAATTTTTTGTTTCTTTCTTTTCTATCAAGGATATGGCCCAATAAATTTGATGTTTGTATTTTCCCCACGGGTCATAGGTATATTGAAAATATGAACCTGTAATAGTTATTACATATAAATTATTCCATATATATATTTCTCTCCGTTTGGCTATTAGAATAACAAAATTTTCTGACATATTTAATTCATTTGGTATGACATCTTAAACACATTTGATCCTATAAAATAATTTTGACAAAAAATCTTAAAAACAATCATATGATTCTATTTTATAATCTCATGCATGCCACTCTGGTCGTTTGCTTTTGTTCCCAGAAAGACTAAGAGTGCTGCTCACGAGATGCTAGTTGGGCGCGCCGAAATTCCTTCTTTGGGTCCCTTGATGCCGCGGCTCTTCCTTTTTGTTGGAGAGGCTATCTCCATGGACAATTCTGGTGGTGAAAGCTGAGCTTTGGTTGTCCTTCTAGTTATTTTTTTCTTTTCTGGTCTTGGGGTCTTTTGTAGTTGAATCAGCATAAAAAAAAAAAAAAAACAAAAAATTTAATCTCACGCGTATTACCCGCGCATAGCACGGGGATAATGCTTCTATTTATCTGTACATATATATTTTTTTTGAGACCCCCGCATCTAGTAATCTACTCTATATATATATATCTGTACATATATGTATCTGTACATATATATCTTACCCTGCTCTATACTAGGGTAAGATATTTCATTATTTTATAATTATATGAGAACAATTGCCCAGTAGCATTTTTTCTTTTTTGGGGGAATGGGGGGACGGTTCTAATATGAATGCTTCTTGATCCCAAACGAAAGAAAGAAAAAGCTACTCGTTTGGTAATTTTTATTATTTTTGTTTTTTATTTTATTTTTAAAAAAACAAAAAACGAAGTTTGATTAATTTTTTTTTTAGTTTTTTACAAAATTCGAAAAAATGAAACTAAAAATACTAAAATGAGTGTATTTTCTCTTACTAAAACATTGGTCTAGTACTATTGGTACAGTGATAACCTATAAATGTTCATCACCAAACCAAAAAAAATACACAACAAAAACACACAACTAAAAACAAAAACTGACAGCGTTACCAAACGGACAATCTCCTCTTTTTTACTCTCAAAATTAATTTTGTTGGTAGGCCGAAAAGCATTGGAGAGGAAAACACATTTTAATGTGAATTTGAACAAAACGCGGCATTAGTGTTTTGATATTATTTGAATACATACATCATATTGATAGCTAATAATAACATTAGAATGAAAATATATAATTCAATAAAATATGGCAAATGAAAAGTACATAAGGAATTTAGAACCTAAAATCTCGAACAAATAAATATAGTATGAAATGAATAATAAAATAAATTCTACAAGGGCCATTAATCTGAAACTAATTCTGAATTATATGGTTGGTTTCAGCTTAAAATATGAGCTAACCATTTTTAAGTTAATAAAAAAGGTACATAAAGCTTAGACCATTATATAAGGAACAAATTATATTGGATTTAGAGTTTAGCAAAGGATAGTTCATGGATATCGGCAATATATTAGAATGGAGAGATCCTTTGATTAAGGCCTAAGATGAAATATTTAGCAATTTGTTCTCTTTTCCCAAAGATTGGCTTTTCTCGCTATAAGCTTAAAATAAATCTCTACAGTGTTTGTGATAAAATCCTCTAATAATTAATATTCAACAGCTTAATAATAGAAATCAATGAATAGTTTTTTAAAAATCTACATTGTACGATGGATAATCAATAATTCACTAATTGTATAATCAATATAACTTTGAAAAGTCGTTTTCTATTGTTGATTATTAGAATATAAAAATTCATATGAATGTACATATGTCAATATGTAGGAATTGCATGCAAAAACTTCTTATAAATAGCCATATCTCCAGTTTTAACCATATATTTTTTCGTCATATAAATATTGTAGAGTTGAATACCGTCTTACACACCCTCTAGCCATTCTAAAAGAAAAAAAAATCTAGTTTCACGTAATAGAAACATCCTAATTATTAAACAAAGATGCAAACGCAAAACAAATGGAAATATAGAATTCTTATACAGAATACTTCAAAAGGATAATTTAACAATGATATTTTGAAATCATGAGTCCAAAGTGAGTGTTTTAATTTGAAATGAAAAAAATAAAAAATAGCTGCATTATTTCTATATGAAAACTTTGTACTAAACAATGTTTTCTATATAGATTTGAATTCTATTTATACTATTAGTCAATGGGTTAGATGAGGTCATATCATATATTATCAACACTAGCTTGTTTTATATTAAAATTTATTATTATTATTATTATTATTTGTATAAGTTTAAGATTATCTATTCTAAATTAAGAGGTTTTAGGTCAAACTTACCCCATCTTTGAAATGGTAAAAGAAAGAAAAGGTTAAGGTAACAGATGGAGAGATCAAGTTAGGTGTCGTCTCTCTCTGTCTGTGTTTTCTTTTTCTCTATATACAATAACGTTGTCCTCCATGTGAAACTCTCTCCTTCATCTCCCAGAATCCCCACCGCCCCAATATATATGATGGCAAAACACTCCGGCCACCGTAGCGACATGCTAGAAAAGCTCTTGCCCTGTCTCGTCATCGGGTTCCTATACTCCTTCCTCCTTGTCGTAGTCGTCATCCTCGTCATCTTTCTCATCGTCAAACCCACCATACCCCGTTTCATCCTCCTCGACGCCACTGTCCACGCATTCAACGTCTCCTCCCCCAACTTCCTGACCTTCAACCTCCAAGTCAACCTCTTTGTCCGCAACCCCAACCAGCGCATGGGAATTTACTACGACGAGCTCGATGTGTACGCTACCTATCGCGGCCAGCATATCGCTGTCTCCCCTCTGCTCCCCTCCTCGTACCAGGACCACAAGGGCATGGACGTTTGGTCGCCGTTCCTACACGGCAATTCTGTGCCAATGGTACCGTACTTGGCTGTGGCACTCGGCCAAGATCAAATGACAGGGACGGTTCTGATCAACATCAAGGTTGATGGGAGGGTGAGATGGAAAGTGGGTACGTTCACCTTCGGGAACGACCCCATGGTCGTGAACTGTCCTGCTTACATATCGTTTGGTAGCAAGAACAATACCATCCTGTTGGATCTGCCATTAAGTCCCAGTTGGCGCAAAATTGCGACGTTGATGTTTGAGGAGTTAGTTCTCTCTCTGCAGATTTTTTTTCTTCCTAATGCCTCTATGTTGAAGTTGTAATGGTTTTGTTACGGGTGTTTCTGACTTTTAAGTTCAATGAGAAGAATTTATAAAAGGGGAAGGAAAATGTTAGCACAGAGGAGAGTTGACTTGATCTACTTAATACACTCAGAATAGGTGCGGTGAAATAGTATTCAATAATAATCTAGTAAAATTGGGATCGAATCAAAGAACAAATATTCAAACATATAAAGTTGGTGCTAGAATTCACTTACGGTAAAGAAATTATATACCGACTAAGTCATGCTAAATACCGTAGTCTTGCAATAGATTTAATTGAAACCTAAGTCAACCTGTTTGAATTCCACCATGAACAGTACTGATGAGATCTAGACTGTTGGTATAGAAAAAAAACAAATAATAATAAAAATAAAACAGTTTGTTTTGGGAGGTTTGATGATTATTGAACTAAACTTTAAATTAAACTTAATGAAACGGTCTTTGATCCAATTGATCCGATTACCCGATTCACTCGAAATTTCAACAGAGATTGTGTAATTCCAATAATTAGTTTTGTCTTGAGTTTTTGATTTAGAAGATTTAACGATTAAAGTAAAATTTACTAATAATTAAATTTAGAATAATAAAATTAAAGCCATAGATTCATACAATCGATTTGTGCAATAATTATACCAAACTAAGATTTCTGCATAAAAATTGTCAAACTTAGTTAAGAATCTAAGTTTTCTCAAAGATCTAGAATTGAAAGATTTTAAAGATAAACAATGAAAATCCAATTACCTTTATTGATATTCCAAGATCCTTGAATGATCTTCACAATTGGCTCGAAGAAAAAAAAAACTAGCAACTCATAGCAATGAAAAGACTTAACTTGAAAAAAATGACTTCATAAATAATTGAAAACTACTACATATATATCTCTCTCTCTCTTGCCTCCTCTCCTCAAGCTCTAGTCTTGGTGTTGTTATTTATAAACTCACAATATGAAGCCATTCATTCCCTACAATGATATATTATTTCTTTCTTTAATTATTAATTTCTTTTTTTGTCTTCTTTCCATGTCAATTGTCTTGTGAGTTGCATTCTTTTCATGTGAATTGCCTTCTTTCCCTATCAATTGCTATCTTTTAATGTGAGTTTGCTCCATCTTTTATCCAAAAGTAAAACCATAGATGCCTTGCTTTGGTGGAGTTGTTAAAAAATAGATATTTGTCCATGTGGGTGGACTCTAATCAATAAAAACTCATTTCTTTTTGTGTGAGTTTGCTCCCTCTTTTATCTAAAAGCCTACAAAATGCTCAACAAAATTTATTGAGATTAAAATTAAATTAATTAAAATTATTTATAATTATTTTAATTCTAATAAAAACAAAGTTAGGAACTTGTAATTACACTTTTATAATGTAATCACATCTTCCAACTTGTTTTTTGCTAGTCTCTAGCAAAACAAATAAACACACTTAAAAAGATATGATCCACTTTCATAGAGATCACGAGTGCATTTTGCATATGCACTAAGTCTTTAAACCTTTAGGTTATCCCTGGTGGACAAGTGGTGTTCCATGAAGGTTTCCAGTGATGATACTGACAAATATCAAAATGAGTCTGCAACTGAGGATTAGGAGGATAAAATATGACATGTATCAAAATACATGCATGTTCTGTCTATCCTACTCTTTAACACACAAGCAAAATAATATCTTAGAACTACATATGAGCAACTTTTGTGTGTGTGTGTGTGATCATTACATGATAAGAAATGTCTTACAACATAAAATACTAATACATCATTTAAACTTTGATTCAATCTCACTAAATATTCTCTCAGAAAGAAAGAATATAGACATCTCACACCAATTGTCCTTACAAAAAAATAGATGTAATGCAACATTAAAAGAGACAACCATAAAGAAATGACATGAATATATCAAATAAGAGACGACTTGACAAAGCTCCATAAAAGAATATTCAATGTTAAAATCACACAAGCAATTGATAAATGAATGAATAAGTAATGTATGTTGGCCCAAGTAGGCAACCCAAGAGGGGGGGTGAATTGGGTTTTATAGAATTTTTAACAAGAGTTTCAACTAAAAAATCGTTTATGGATTTTAGTAACAAATAATCAAAGTATATGTATCAAGCAAATGAAGTGTACATTAGAGCAAGTATTTGCAAGCATGCATAATAAGCAAGTAAGCAAAACAGAGGCAGAAGAAATATGCACCAGATTTATAGAGGTTCGGCCAACCTTGCCTACGTCCTCTCTTCTTCGATCCTTTCGAAGGAATTCCACTATGCAATACACCTTACACAGCCGCTGGTTGTGCCACGAGTGCCCAGCTCACTCTTTACAAAAGCTTCTTCCCAAGCTTTCAAAACCCAAGAGATTTTGTCCAAGCTTCTCTTAAACTTACAAGTGTTTTTCCCAAGAACACTTAAACTTACAAGGTTACAAACCCTCCCAAACAAGAATGAATGAAGATTATACAAAGAGTGACTCTCCTAGTGAGTATACAAATGAATACAACTCAATGGATAACTTTAAACACTCAGCAAGAATATGTAACAGTTAGGTGCAGGTGATTTTTAGCTTTGAAGCACTTGATATAAATGGTATAATTGCTCTTTCTTGCTTCTTTGAAGCTGTATATATCTCATATATATAGGTATGGATCGATTCTAGCCGTTGGAGAAGTATGGGAGAAGATTTGGTTGTGTTTGTGCCCATACCGTCTGTCAGAAAACTAGCCGTTAGAGTCTAGGAGTCGACTCTTTTCTCAATGAGTCGACTCTTTTTGCATTTCAGCAGATTTTTCAAGTTTCTGTCCAAATGAGTCGACTCTTTTGTCCTAGGAGTCGACTCTTTTCAGCAGTCTGCAGAATTGTTTGTTCTCTGTTGCAATGAGTCGACTCTTTTTGGCCAGGAGTCGACTCTTTTAAGCTTCCAGCAGAATTCCAAGGCTCTGTTCGAATGAGTCGGCTCTTTTAACTTGAGGAGTCGACCCTTTTTTCCAAAAACTCATATTTTTGTAACTTTTCTTCATTCTTTTTCAAAGCTTCCAATCTCTTCAAGGATCATCTAAATAGGCTTTTTAAAGCTTGCAAACACTTCTTCAAGATTAGATGACTCCAAGAACATCTTCAATCCATTCAAGGTGAGTTTTCTTCATTTTCATCACTTGTAGAGCTCTTCCATTATCATAGCTTCATCTATTGATTCAAGTCTTCTTCAATATCTTCAAGAGAGCTTCCATGACTTAGAATCTTCATTTCTTCAAACAACATGGCTTTTCCATGGACTTCAACAACTCAAGAAAGCTTTACAAATCTTGTGATTCCTTCCATGTCTTCAAGACATCTTTACATCTTCTAAGAAAACTTCCATATTTTGAGTTGGTATCTTTTTCTTCCATTCTTGCAAGATATCTTCAAGTACTCAAAGTCTTCAATCTTTTAAATCAATACTTTGATCATTTTCATTCTTCTTCTTTGATATCCATCATCTTCATTCTCTTGTAACATCACCATTGTAGAATACATCACTCCATCATGCTTTTTATCATAAATCCTCTATTATGATAAGCTTCAAGTCAAGATCTAATTAATAATTCATCTGCACACTAAGTGGAATTATTAGATCATTTAACCATGTTTTGTTATCATCAAAATCAAGGCATTGACTCAACAATGTACACATCAAATCCTCGAGCACTTTGTTCATGTTATAACTTAACCATGAGGTATAAGATAGAGAAAAAGAAATGATAAAAAGCTCAAAACGTATGTAATCAAGGCATGAATTAATCAATGAATACATACTTCAATTTTCTTATTTTATTTGATTTGATTTGATATTTTTTCAATAGCCAACCTTTTCTTTTTATTTTTATTTTTATTTACTTTTACTTCCCTTTTTTCTTTGCTTTTTTTTCTTTCGTTGCAAATTTGTTTTTTTTCATGTTGCAAATAAATCACCCCATTTCTCAATTCAACTTGCACAAGTGAAGATACTTGTATTTTTGTATTTATGGATGAAACTTTAGCAATGATATATATAGTAAGAGAGAAAAAAAAAAAACTTAAAGATGGTTTCAAATAGGCCTATCAACGGATTGGGTCTGGTTCAGATCTAATCCGATAAAACCCGATCCAAATATCCAGATCCAGTATGAGACCCGATGAAATCCAGATCCATTATATCCATTTATTATCGGACCACATATGGTCAAACCTGATTGATCCAATTATAGACCCGATCCGCGAAACTTATTTTTATTATTTTTCTCATCTTCTTTACGTTATCTATATCAAAATGTTTGGACAACAAAAAACCTAATCTGTCTCTAGTGCCTCTCTCTCTCTCTCCACTTCGACCATCATTGGTCTTTTTGGATTACACCGTCGTCGGCCTCTTTCCATAGAATACCGATAGACAATAGCTTCTCCATCTCCGATCTCTGTGGAACACTAATGGCTCCTCCACCTACCACTGTCGAGCCACCACCATTTACTCTTTCTTCTTCTTCTGCACATCGAGGTATTTTCAAAAAACTCTCACAGTCCCACTCATCCCCATCTCTCTCTCTCTTTCTCTATAATATACAAGAAAATTGTTAAAACCCCATTTGAAAATTAGATATATAATTATACATTTACTAGGCATAGGCGTTTGAATTTTTGTTATATCAAATCTCTCTGATACTTTCTTGTTATTAACAACTTTTGAAATGAGTTTTGAATCTTGGTCTTCTGATTTTTGTAAACATTATGAATGGGTTTCGAAGATTATCTTCAAATTTGGTTTTAGAACAGATATTTCAATGTATATTAGTTTAGACTTCATTGTCTTCATTATCAACAAATTCAAAGATAATGCCCTAATGTTGATAGGGCAAAGGCTGCCCTAAATGAGTATGTTGTAACTTTAGAAATAGTTGTTATTGAATCATAATATTTAATGGTAGATGGGAACTTCTGAAACTTCTTGTTGTAAATAATGTTTCTTTATTAAAATATGTGTGTAATAAGTGTTCTAACCAAATAAAGCAACTAACAACTAAAAGGCAACTAGAAGCAATTCCAAAAATAACAATACAAAACTTAAACAACATCCTTAGTTATCATATTTAAATAAAAAATCGTGAAGATGAATAGAAGATCGAAGAATTGAAAGTTTAATCAAGTCGACTGTGTGACACTCTCTCCTTAAAGATAGATGCGCCCCCCACAGTTGGTGCTCACGGGAAGATAGATGTTTGCCTCTTAGGATGAAACAATCTCAACAAATTCTAAGCAGCACTTTAATAAAATCTGCTCGGTGGAAACTAGATGATTCTGAACTCTCTTGGAGGATAATAGGAGGAGGCAGAAGATGTAGTGCAGAAAAATCTATGCAATGTAATTTCGGGATAAATTTATAATTATGAATGCAACATTCGGCTCTATTTATAGAGCCCAGGTGCATGTTCATTGCATTGGTTCGAACAGGTACTAGCAGCCAAACAGTCCCTTGTCAGAGGGACACATCACTTTGCCGGAAACGGAGAGACATAACTCTTTGCCGGAACGGCACCAATCAACGGACACACCTGTTCAGTCAACAGTCAGAAATAAAATTAATTAATTAATTTATAACCAACTCTAGCCCAAAAAGATGAGGGTCAAACCGAACCACACCCACGCCCCGACCCGATCGAGATTAGATCGGACCAGACGGGGGGACAGCAGTGGCAGTGCGCATGCATATGTAGAGTATTAGGTCAACCCATGGGTTCCATAGGTCCTCTCATTTTCACAAAAGTAGGGTGCCCCTTAGGGCCCAAACCTTACTCCAAACTTAGGTTATATATACACAATATGTTTCTTATAAGAAATCAATGTGACTAACTCATTTTCCACTACATAACCCATATTCAATGGGGTGACTTTGAAGGCCAATAACTCATTCAATTATACACGAATTTGAGCAACTAAATAGTCAAGATTCATCTCCTCACGGAGGTGAATCCAATGCACCAAGGACTCAACACAACAGAGGTATGGGTCCTACTCTTATATTGGCTCAAAGATGGACAAAACAATGGGTTAACACCTATGTACATTGGCTCCAAAATGGACAAAACAATGGGTTAACACCCATGTTTTTCTAACAATCCCCCACATGAATGAAATTGGCTGGAAATGAAAAATGCAAATGAGAATGCAAACTCAACAAAGAGATAGAGAGTACAGGTGGAAAGTTGCCACATCGGGAAAAATGGCTTTTGGCTTTGAACTTTCCCTAGTGAAAAACATGATGTCTTAAATTGTTTAGCCATTTGTATAAACCAAGACAATAGTACTCACACGGTTCATTTTCGATCATCTAGTGATCCATTCAGTTGTGTTCATTTTGACCCTAAACAATGTCTGGTAGATTCATGAGTACTCTAGAGAAATTACTCTTAAGAATTTCTCATAGAAGCAGCCCCTTCATACTCATATAGGTGATCTTTTATTAAGAGTATCATGCTATACTCCACTTGGAATTCCCAAAGTATAAGAATTATTAAGAGCTAAGCTCATCCTGGGCACTATCTGTAGGATATCACTATTTCATCATAGAAATGGACAATGGAATGAGTTCCTCAGTGATTTGTCCTAAGTCATGCACAATTTGGTTATCCCATTAAACCTAGATCATGGGATTTCCAGTCAGCTAGGTTGTGTTGCCATTATGGTGACTTTTTAAGTCATAGGCTTAAGGCGCATTCCCATCGATGAATTCTCCACTTAATCTTTCGTCAAGCCTTTTGTAAGCGGATCCGCAATGTTATCCTTAGACTTGATGTAATTGATGGATATAATTCCATTTGAAAGCATTTGCCTCACAATGTTGTATTGACGACGTATATGTCGCGACTTACCATTATACATGGTTTTGTACTTTGCTATTGCACATTGACTATCGCAATATATACAGATAGCAGAGACAGGTTTGGGCTACACGGGAATATCGTTCAAAAAATTTCGAAACCATTCTGCTTCTTCTCCTGCTTTGTCTAAAGCAATAAACTTAAATTCTATTGTGGATCTGGCTATGCAAGTTTGTTTTGAGGATTTCCAAGATATTGTTGCACCTCGTAGAGTAAACACATATCCAATTGTGGAATTGGAGTCTCTAGTGTCAGCTATCCAGTTTGGGTCTGTGTAGCCTTCTACCATAACTGGATATCTTGTATAGTGCAACCCATAATTCAAGGTGAATATCAAATACCTGAGAACTCTAACTATGGCCTTTCAGTGGTTGAACCTGGGGTTACTCATATATCTATTCAGTCTGCTTACTGTATAAGCAATATCTAGACGTGTGCAATTCATGAGATACATTAAACTACCAATTATCCGTGAGTATTCTAATTAATATATACCCTACTCATCGTTCTTGTATAGATGTAGATGGCCATCTATAGGTGTGCTCGCTAGATTGTTATTAAACTTACTAAACCTATCGAGTATCTTCTCAACATAATGGGTCTGTGATAATGCATATCCCTAAGATGTTTTAGTAATCTTAATACCAATTATAACATCTACAACACCCAGATCCTTCATATCAAACCTATTGTTCAACAGTTTCTTAGTAGCTTTAATGACATCATTATTACTACCAATGATAATCATATCATCTACATAGAGACAAACAATGACATAACCATTAGAAGTGTTCTTCACATAGATACACTTGTCGCATTCATTTATCTTAAAGTCGTTTGACAACATGGCATTGTCAAACTTCTCATGCCATTATTTAGGAGCTTGTTTTAGTCCATAAAGAGACTTAACAAGTTTGCATACCTGTTTCTCTTTGCTAGAAACAATGAACCCTTTAAGTTGCTCTATACAAATCTCCTTATTCAAATCTCCATTTACGAATGCCATCTTAATGTCCATTTGATATATATCAAGATTATGTAAAGCCACAAAAGTTATCAGAATACGTATGGATGTTATTTTGGTTACAGGAGAATATGTATCAAAGTATTCCACTCCTTCGGTTTGTTTGTAGCCTTTGACTACAAGTCTTTCCTTGTACTTATCAATTGAACCATTTGCTTTCAGCTTCTTCTTAAATATCTACTTATATCCAAGGGGTTTGTTACCAGGTGGTAAATCCACTAGTTCTCATGTATGATTCTGCAGAATTGATTTAATTTCACTATGGATAGTCTATTTCCATAAAGGGGCTTCTGGAGAGGATATTGTTTCTTTGTAACTCTGAGGTTCATTCTCGAACAAAAATGTTAGAAAGTTAGGACTGAAATATTTTACAACCTTTGTCCTTTTACCTCGTCTAGGTTCAATTTTGTTTCCTTTATCCACAGACCCATTGTCTTGATCTACAATAGTATCATGAGTCCGTTTAAGCGAACTTGATTCATGTGTAGATTTATACGAAAACTCCTCCTCAAAGAAGGATACATTCATAGACTCCATTATTGTATTCACATAAATGTCTGTTATTTCAGACTTATGAACCAAAAACCGATATGCACTACTATGCTCGGCATAGCCAATAAATATACAATCAACTGTCTGTGGTCCTAATTTTACCTTTTTACGTAAAGGGACCGCTACCTTAGCCAAACAACCTATACTTTCATGTATTTATAGGAAGGCTCCCGACCTTTCCACAACTCGTGAGGGATTTTGCTAAGCTTCTTGTGGAGTATCTTGTTGAGAACATAATTGGCGGATAGCAAATCTTCCCACCACAACTACTGGGGTGCTTCAGAACTTATCAACATAGCATTCATTATCTCTAGTTCGATTCTTCTACTCAACAACTCCATTCTGTTGAGGTGAATAAGGTGCAGTGGTTTGATGCTTGATACCATGTTTAACACATAGTTGTGCAAATGGTGCTTCATACTCACCACCTCTATCACTTTTTTACACCTTAATCTTTTGCCTAAGTTGATTCTCAACTTCACTCTTGTATTGTATAAATATGTCTATTATTTCATCTTTACTGCTCATTAAGTAGACTTAACAGTAGCGAGTGCAATCATCAATGAAAGTTATAAAGTACTTTTTCCCACCTCGAGTTTGGACATATTTCAAGTCACAAACGTCACTATGAATTAGTTCAAGTGGTTTAGTACTTCTTTCAATTGATTTAAATAGAATTCTAGTCAACTTTATCTCAATGCAAGTTGGACATTTATGATTAACATTAAAATCAAGTTTAGGCAAAAACTCTAAATTAACTAATCTACGTATAGTATCAAAGTTAACATGACCTAATGTACCATGCCATACATTTGAAGACTCAAGCAATTAAATAGAAGATGTAATATTATTACTAGAAGGCTTAAGAGTCACAGTCATTACATTAAGTTTGAAGAGCCCATCACTCAGATAACCCTTTCCTATAAACATTCCTCCCTTAGTAAGTATAAACTTATCATTCTCAAACACCAACTTAAAGCCCTTCTTACTCAATAATGAACCAAAGACTAAATTCTTGCGAATGTTTGGCACATGAAACAGCTCATTAAGAGTAAGTTCTTTGTTGAAATTTATTTTTAAAACGATCTTCCCTTGACCTTCAACCTTCGAGGTTGCCGAGTTGCCCATGTAGAGTTGTTCACCGAACACTGATTGGTAAGATGTGAACATCCACTTATTGGCACAAATGTGATGAGTGGCCCTAGTGTCCACCCACCATTCTTTAGTATTACTAACCAAGTTCACATTAGAAACTATGGCAGAGAGATTTAGGTCTTCCACATTGGCACATAGATTCTCAGTCACATTGGCTTGAGTAGATTTCTTCTTGTGGTTCTCTCGTTCCTTCTTCTTAAGATCCTTATGCTTGCAACAATCCTTGGCTATATGACCAGTCTTGCTACAGACGTAGCATTTTCTTTTGAACCTTTTGAAATCTCCACCATTGGAACCTCGGTTGGATCCTTGGCCATCATGCTTTCGCTTCGTGATATTAGGTTTGGTTTGCTCCACCACGTTTGTCTTTGACACCATAGAGGTGTTGACAAACTTCTTCTTAGAAACACGATTGTCTTCCTCAATTCTTGGCCTGACAATGAGTTCCTCAAGCCTCATCTCCTTACGCTTATGCTTCAGATAATTTTTTGAATTCTTTCTAGGATGGCGGCAATTTTTCAATTATCACAGCCACTTGGAGAGATTCACTCAGTACCATTCCTTTGGCGTGGATGGCATAAAGTATAACTTGGAGATCTTGGACCTGGCTAACAACTGTTTAGAATCAAACATTTTGTAATCTAGGAACTTACCGACCACAAATTTTTTTGAGCCGGCATCTTCCATCTTGTACTTCATGTCTAGAGATTCCCACAATTCTTTCACCATTTGCATGGCACAATACACTTTATAGAATGTATTATCCAGTCCATTGAGGATGTAGTTTCTGTTGGCTCAAAAGGCAACTCAAGAAGCGGGTGAATTGGGTTTTTTGAAGATTAATGATAATTAAGATTAATTAAAATTAGTCTAATCAATATAATAGTGAATAATTTATATATAAAGCAAAGTAATCAAAGGAAGAATAGAAAACAAAGCAATAGAAAGATCACAAAGAGTTACCGAGGTTTAATGACAATCCGTGGTCTACGTCCTCACCCCAAGATCCCCTTGAAGTCTTCCTCCACTATGTAATCTGTAATTACAAATGGATGCTGATTGACCAAGTGCTCAGCTCACTATATACACAAGAACTTCTTCCCAAGTTCTTCAGCCATCAAGTGGTTTTGTCCAAGATCTACTCAAACTTACAAGAGTTTTTCTTCCACAAGAGAACTATCAAACTCTCACTTACAAGTGTATAAAGATACAAATGGTTTACAAACTCTCTATCAAGAATGGATTGTACAATAGAAGCTCACACAGTGAAGACAAGAAGAATGTTCAGGATTTTCAATTTGATCAGTCAGTGGATGTTTGTTTTTTGTATCTCTCCTTATATAAATGCAATTGGAAGTTTGTATATAAACCCTTGTATTGATTTCATCCATTGGAGGTTGTTGGGGCTCATTTAATGCATCTCTAGTCTGTTATAACGTTAGAAAAACTAGCCGTTATTTCTTAGGGGGTCGATTCTAGGCTTAATGGGTCGACTCATCTGGTCTGCATTTTACAGATGTTGTCCACTGTCTCTATGGGTCGACTCTTCATTTCCATGTATCGACTCATTGATCATTGTGTCTTTGAGTTGTTTTGCTTCTGTCTTCATGGGTCGACTCTTCATTTCCATGAGTCGACTCTTTGTACAGAAGTCTTGTTTCTGCCTTTATGAGTTGATTCTATATATTCAAGGGTCAGCTCATTGATTATTTGGTCTTCAAGTTTTTGCTTTTGTTTTCATGAGTCGACTCTTCATTTCTATGAGTTGGCTCATTGCCCAGAAATCTTCATTCTGTCTTCTAATGATCAAGTTCATCTTCAACAATATTATAAGATTTTCAAGGAGTTTTCTTTTTGGGGTATAATGATCAATCAAATTCTTTAACTCATCAAAGTTAACTTCTATTGAATTTGGATTGAATCCATCATTTGATATTCATCTTTTCTTGACTTTCAAATTGTCAATGCTTCATTCAATCAATGTTGATCTCTTCTTCTTTGTTGCCAAGCTTCCTCTTTCATTGTAGAACTTTCTCTTTCAATGCCAAACTTTCTCTATTATGTAGAGCTTCAAAATGCTTCATTGCCGATTTCTTCTCTTTGCTAGCAAATTTTCTTTCTCCTTTAGAATCATCTTAATGAGACTTTTGTAAGCTTGATGAAAACTATTTTTGAACACCTTCATTTTCTCTGAGTATATATCATCTTCATTGAGACTTTATATTCTAGATAAAGTCTTCACTTGGATTCTTTTGCACACTTGATAAAGTCTTCTTTTAAGCTTTTTCAAACTCTTCACAATCAAATCATCTTCAACTGATCCTTGCACATTCTGATGAAGTCTTCAGTCTTTTTTAGTACAAGTCAACTTCATTGAGTCTATGTATAATTGATGAAAGCCTTATTTGAACACTTTCAATCTCTTCGAATGCAAATCGTTTGTTTGAAGTAGAAATAGGCGTCAATGCTCTTGTTGAGTTCATTATATAGTTCTTGGAATTCATTTCACAACTCTTAGAGTCCATTGCTTGATCTTGAGCTTGTTGTGCATTCACTTTGATATGTACTAGACTTAAGGTTGAATTTTAAGTGTAAATTATAAACTTTATTAATCTGTACACTAAATAAATGCATTAGTAAAATAACACAAGGTTTGGTTATCATCAAAATCAGTATGGAGATCAACCTTGAGTCAACAATCTCCCCCTTTTTTATGATGACAAAACCTTTGTAAAATAAATTGATATATGATTAAATGAAATGGACAAAGTTGAATGGCATACCAGTAGAGAACTCTCCTTTTGTTTCGTAATTAAGCAAATCATGCTTAAAAGACAAAAGACTTTTCAAAAATAACTTTTAGGGAGTTTTTGTCAATTAATTCAAAAACAATTGAGGGAAATGATTCATGTTACTCCCCTAGAGAATATGCTCAATATTTATCAGTTAATATACAATTCATTTCATTTCCATTCTTCAATCATATATACTTTATTTCTTGTCTAATTCATTTTCCAATAAACATTCATTGTTCAATTCTTCTCCCCCAAACATTCTTAGTTTAGTTTACACTCAATCTTATCTAGTTCAACTCCAAATCTTTTTCCCCTTTTTGTCAATCCATCAAAAAGAGAAAGAAAATGGAAAACCAAGGCAGGTATAATAGCAAAAAAATATATATATATTAAAACAAGATAAAATATATAATCAGGAAAGCAATTAAACAATCAAGTAATCAAGAGATCAATTGGACAAAAGAACAAAAGTTAGATTTCATTTAAGACTGAGATTACAAAAGGTTGTACAGTTAATCATCCACAAAAATTATACAACAAAACAACAAAAGAAGATGTTATAACAGGACCATGAGGGAGGCATAATGATGAGGCAAGAGGGAATATGAGATGAAGAAAAGTAGAGGTAGAGGTAGATAAGATGAGAAAATGAGAGTCTAATGAGCATCAGATTCAGTGGCCGAAGAGTCTTCTTCTCTAGCTTCTTTCCCTTCCTGTGCTTCCTCCTCATTTTCTTCATCTGCCTCATTAACTTCGTCTTCCTCTTCTTCTTCTTCTTCTTCCTCTACAATTTTTCTTTTGTCATTTCTCAACATTTGTACTTCATTTTTTAGTTTTCTCATCTTTCTTTCGATAAACAGCATTCTTGCAGCTACAAGATCTGCCTTGTTATTCAATTTGTCCAAAGATTCTATGACTTGAGTCATAAAAGTACTCAAATTCCCTGGACTCTCTTCTAATTCAGAACTCAAATTTCTTTTTGTGCTTCTCTGCCTGGAAGTGCTCTCAGATGGAGTCTTTCCTTTTAAGGTACTTTCTCCTCTAGTTTTCTTTGGAGTCCACTTGTTGTTCTGTAGAATATACCCTATTCTTTTGAGTTTTATCTCATTGTATTCATCACTAATGGCCTTGGGGATTCTTTTCTTCTCATTCTTTAGATCAATACCAAAATGCTTGCAAACTTTTGTTAAGAAAATTCCATAAGGCAAACTAATTTTAGATATGATAGCCTTGTATATATGATCCAGAGTAAACAGAGGCAAGTCAATCCTTGAATCGGTTATGCATACCCACAAGAAAAATAACTCCTTCTTCGAAACATAATCATACTTACCAGTTTTGGGAGTAAAAATGGTGCAAGTAAAATGATGAACTAGCCTCAAGTCAAAAGGCAAATCAGTTACAAGGGGTTGTATACTTACATCTACATCTTTTCCACAGAGAATTTTTAGTTGATCCTTCCTAGAAACATTATCTGTATAAACTTTTCCACCAAGCCTGATTCCAAGAATGTGTTTGATCACCTCTCTATCTAAGGTGAAAGGGAGACCTTTAACATAGCTATTTATGGATGCCTATCCAAGGTCCCTTTCGGCATTAGCATAGAAATGAGCAACCAAGTCAAGGTATACATCATCCTTGAGTGTTGTCATATATTTCCACCCTAAGTTCCCAAA
>CM065380.1:23647500-23827500 GCA_033060915.1 Euryodendron excelsum | reverse complement strand
ACCGTTTTGCCCCTGGTGGGCCAGTCTTCATTTCCGACCACGCTAGCCTTGGGAATCAAGCCGGCAACCTCTGGGAACATTCTAAATAATGTTCCCAGATCCCAAGTCTTTTTTCGGGACAATCCGGGTTCGCCCCGGCAGTTTCCTAGTCCGATTGACCGTTTTGCCCCTAAAGGCCCGGTCAACCTTTTCGACTCACCTTATCTTCATTTTTCAAGTCAAATACCTCCAGGACACTATTTTGAGTGTTCCTGCTCCTTTCTGGCCTTTCGGGTCATTCCCGACTCCTTCAAATCATTCCCGGACTTTCCGGAGTCACTCCTAGTGAAGCTAGGCTAAAATTTACATGGTAGTCACTAGTACAGGCGCCCAAATCTAGTCAAAGATACGTTGCTTGCCGACCTTAATTGTTTCCTAAATGGCTGGCGCCACTCCTAGTGGCGCCAGTATAAATTTTGCCCTAGCGCCACTGCAACAAGCGCCAGGCTTGTCCAGCTTCTATAAATATAGAGCCTCGATCAACGTGAAAGGGGTATGAAAACTTAACCTAGAAATCACACAATTCGATATACAGAGCTCGAGCACCTCAAAAACCCTAGCCTCCCTAGGTTTTCTAAACCCTAGCCACCCTACACAAACCCTAGCCTCCTATACACTCATATACACCCCTATACACTCATACACTAGCCTTCAACCACTCTCTCAAGACTTGAAGAGTAGCCATTCAAAGCTTGAAGACAATCCTTGAAGACTGATGGTGAAGATCAAGACCAAAGACCGAAGACCGAAGACTGCACGGCGCGCAAAATAAACAAGAAACAAGGTAGGCTTTCTATTTAAATTTTCGCACTTTCCCCCTCTCTCTTCTCTCTCCAACCCACTTGGGTTTTTTCTATTTTAATCCCCCATCTCTTTCCCCCCCTTTCTTTGCATGCTTGAAACAAGGGGATTCCCGGTCCATGTGTAGGATTGGGCTATGGGAGAGTCACCGTGTCGGGGGCTTTCTTCTAGTCTAACCAAAGACCACATGGGTCCGGCTCCCTTGATTATGTGGTGAAGCCTTAACCTTGTATGTTCACGACCCCAAATTGCATTGTGCATATCATAGTCTTGCATCTTCCAAACCTCGTTTTCAAAGTTGTTTTTCAAAGCGTTTTCAAACTTATTTTCAAAATTGCATCAAAAGCTCTTTTTCAAAAACATGTTTTCAAAATCACAATCCTAGGGTGATTCTAGCCTTTCCATGGCTAGGGTTGCTTTAGGAAAGTGTTATATTAAAAGTGACCTTTTGGTCTATATTTTCAAACTTTGTTTTTAAAACCACTTTCTTAAAAGTGGTTCTAGTCCTCTTATGGCTAGAATCGCTTTAGGAAAGTGAGATGTTTTCATACTTTCCAAAAAACTCTCTTTTCAAAAATTCCTTCTTCCTAAAAATCTCTTTTCCAACATACTTTCCTAAAACTCCCCTCTTCAAAATTGATTTCAAAAACTCCCTTTCAAAATCTCTTTTTCAAAACTCTCTTTTTCAACTCCTCTCCAAAATCTTTTCTTCAAGATCCACTTTCTAAAAACGTTCCCCACAACTCTTTCCAAAAACTCTCTTCCCAAAATTTTTCTTCTAGAAACTCTCCTCTAGGATCTTCTTTCCAAAATCTACGTTTTTAAAAACGCACTTTCCAAAACTCCTTCTCTTTAAAATCTTTTTCCAAAAACTCCCTCTTCAAATTTACTTTCCAAAAGTTCCTCCCTAGGATTCCATTCTAGAAAATCTTCGTTTCCAAAAACGCGTTTTCCAAAGAAAACTCTTTCCTTAGAGCCCAAACCAAACCCTAGAACCCACAATTAGGAAACCCTAGTTTTCTTTCCAAAAACATGATTTTCAAACTTTGCCCCAAACCTAGGTTTCCAAAATCTTTTGTTTTCTATATCAAAACTATACATGTTTTCAAAACCTCTTTTCTACGTCAAAACAACAATTTTCCAAATCTAGGGGTTTCTAGAATTTTCCTTTCCAAATCCTAGCCAAATCTTACCTTCCCTTTAGGAAACCGAATCAAATCTCCCCGTTTAGGAAACTAAATCCAATCCCTTCATAATCCAAACCTTTCCTAATTCAATACCTTCCTAAATCATAAGTTTCCTAAACCTAAACTTCAAATCTTTCCTTAAGTTTCAAAATCCAAATCTTTCCTAAATTCGAATCCTTCCTAAACTTTCACTTTCCTAAATCTTAAGTTTCCAAAACTTGAACATAAAAATCTTTCCTAAACTTTAAAACTCAACTTTTAAATCTTTCCTAGTTCAACCCTTTCCTAATTCTACCCTTTTCCAAAATCTTTTTCAAATCTAAGTTTTCAAACCTTTCCTAAACTCAAGCTTTTCCTAATTTCAAGATTTTCTAAAACTCTAAAACTTTCTAAATCCTAAACTTTCCAAATTTCAAATCTTTTCAAATCCAAGGTTTCCTAAATTCAAAACTTTCTTAAGTTAAATCTTTCTAAACTTCCAAGCTTTCTAAATTCTAAACTTTCCAAAACTCCAACATCTTTCCAAATCCAAAACTTTCCTATTTTCAAAACTTCCTTATTTTCAAAACCTTCCTTAAAATGAAGCTTTCTTAATTCAAAACTTTCCCTTTCTTAATTCAAACACTTCCTAAGTTGAAAACTTTCCTTTTTCAAACCTTTCCTAAAACGAAACTTTTCTTATTTTCAAAACTTCCTTGTTTTCAAAGCTTTCCAAATTCGAAACTTCCCTTTTTCAAAAAATTTCTAAATTCAAAACTTTTCAATTTTCAAAACTTTCCAAATTTTCAAAACTTTCCAATTTTCAAACTTTTTTAAATTCAGAACTTTCCTAAAGTGAAAACTTTCCAATTTTAAAACTTTCCTAAACCCAAAACTTTCCTAAATTCCAAACTTTCCTAATTTCAAAACTTTCCAAAAACGAAACTTTCCTAATTCGAAACTTTCCTAAATCGAATATTTCCTAATTCGAACATTTCCTAAATCCAACCTTTCCTAATCTCCTAAACCTTCCAAGTCGAGTCAAGCCTTTCCTAAGTCTAGGTTCCTAAACCTCCATCTTTCCAAAACCAAATTTTTCCAAAATCAATCTTTCCAAAGCAAGTCCAATCTTCTCAAATTCAATCTCCTTTTCTAATCTCAAATCAAATTCAATTTTCAATTCAATCTCTTTCTTCCAATCCAATCTCTCTCTTCAAATCAATCTATTTTCAATCGGACTCCGGTCCGAACTACGACTGACCTGATTCCCCCAAAGGGATACGTAGGCAACCTTCATAGGTGCGGTCACAATACCTTTCAAACTTTCAATTCCACCCTCATGGGTGCAGTTTTCAAAATCTTTTCAAATCTCAAATTTCCATCTACTTTCAAACTTTCTATTTCCAAATTTCTCAAACTTTCCATTTTCAAATTTCTATTTTTAAATTTTTAAAATTTCCAATTTCAATTCCATCTTTTCAAATCTATTTTCAAATCAAAGCAATCTCTTTTTAAATCTTTTTTTCAATTCTTTTCTATTGCTTGCATATCATGCATCATATTTTTCAAACATTGTTTTTCTAAAAGTGAATAGGGTTGAACTATAGTTAGTTAAAGACTCTCATAGGTGAATCTAGGGTAGATTGACATGTAAGTACCGAAAGGGCGGGGTAGGGTGATAGCTTAGTGCGTCTTTCCTACACGTAACCAACCTCCGAACCTAAGATCACTGTTTTCAAAGACCAAAAAGGAGTTATTTTTCAAAAAAGGGCTAAATGTTTTCCAAAGGTTGCCAAACAACCTGTTTTCCTAAAAAACCCTCTCTTGAGGATGTTTCCCAAAATTGTTTTTCAAAAACCCTAAGTGTAGTTTTCGGATTATGCTTAGTTTTAGGTGACCTAACTCACCTTAATCAAGTTAGGTGGCGACTCCGAATCTTTTTCAAAAGCCCTTTATTCAAACCTGTTTTCAATTCAAACCTAGTCGCACTCATTCTTTTAGGAGGGTGAGTTCTAACGAGAGAGTACATCATTTTTCCCGCTTGGGTGAGTATTCCTCGGGCGCGAAAAATCTGGGCGCGACATGCATGCAGGGAGAATTCAAAATGAGTATGATGGGCGAGCTCAACTATTTTCTTGGTCTTTAAATCAAGCAATTGAAGGAAGACATCTGCATTAACCAAACTAAATACATCAAGGACTTGATTAAAAAGTTTGGCATGGAAGATGCAAAACCTATAAGTACTCCAATGAGTACTACAATAAAATTGGATAGCGATGAAAAAGGTAAATCAGTAGATACTAAACTTTATAGAAGCATGATAGGCTACTTATTGTATCTAACTGCTAGTAGACTAGATATAATGTTTAGTGTTTGCTTATGTGCTCGTTTTCAATCAAACCCCAAAGAATCTCATGTGATTGCTGTGAAAAGAATCTTTCATTATCTTAAGCACACACTTAACCTTGGATTGTGGTATCCAAAGGATACTTGTTTTAATTTGAAAGCTTACACTGACGCTGATTATGTGGGAAGTAGAGTTGATAGGAAGAGCACAAGTGGCGCTTGCCAACTCCTAGGCAACATGATTGTGTCTTGGTATAGAAAAAGACAAAATTCAATTGCTCTCTCCACAGCTGAGGCTGAATATGTAGCAGTTGGTAATTGTTGTGCTCAACTGTTATAGATTAAACAACAGCTAGAAGATTATGGAATCTTGTTTGATCATATTCCTATTAAGTGTGATAATACTAGTGTTATAAACTTAACTAAAAATCCTATTCAACACTCTCGCCCAAAACACATTGAAATTAGATATCACTTTATACGAGATCATATACAAAAACGAGATATTAAACTTGACTTTGTATGCACAAACATACAATTGGCTGATAGTTTTACTAAATCATTGAGTGAAGACAGATTTTGTATGATAAGAAGAGAATTGGGGATGAGTGATCCTATGTCTTAATACTTGTTTAATTTGAGTAAAACTCATGTTATGATTGTTTTAAATGTGATTATCATTTATGTGAATTGCATTTCTTGAATTCATGATTTATTACATAATCATATTGAAACATATTTTCTTTCCAAATTTGAAAAAGCCATTTTCTGAATTCCTTATAGTTCACATGCCCTAGTTTGGTTGCATGTGTCGACACATCACGATAGTGGACTAAAATTTTTTTTGTTGACACGCATGTGTCGACACATCACGGCAGTGGAGTAAAATTATTTTGTTGACACACATGTGTCGACACACCAAGTTCATGTGTCGACACATGAGTCAGGCCTATATACTTTAACAAAGTCCACTTTACAAACATTCGAACTTTCCCTCTCTCACTCTCACTCATTTTCTTTCCCGCTCCCCTGTTCGCACCAAATATAACCATCACCTTCGAATCATCACCAATCTTCACTCCATCCCCCTTGTAAACCCTAATCAATCTCATCCCATCCTCTCACAACCTTCGTCTCCATCTCTTAAAACTTTAGACTATCGACATGGCTCCCAAGGTTGATCAAAGGCAAGAAAACCCTAAAGACTCTTCTAGAAACGGAAAAACAGGTTTGAAAATATCTCCTCAAGAGAGGGTTTTCAAGAAAAACAAGTTGTTTGGTAACCTTTGGAAAACATTTAAGCCCTTTTTGAAAATAACTCCGTTTTTTGTCTTTGAAAACAGTGATTTTAGGTTCGGAGGTTGGTTACGTGTAGGGAAGACGCACTAAGCCATCACCCTACCCCGCCCTTTCGGTACCTACATGTCAATCTACCCTAGATTCACCTATGAGAGTCTTCAACTAACAACTGACCAATCCTATCCACTTTTAAAGAAGAATTTTTGAAAAGAAATTAGCATGGTACATGATATGCAAATGCAAGAAAGGAGACTTGATTTGGAAATAGATTTGAAAAGAAGAATTTGATTTGATTTGAAAAGAAAGAGATAGAACCTTGAATTTGGAAAAAAGGTTTTGGAAATTGAAATTGAAGATTGAAAATAAAAATAGATCATGGAATTGGAAACTTGAAGAAAATTGTAGGATTGGAGATTGAAAAAAAGTTGTAGAAATAGAAATTTAAAAAATGTGGTGGAATTTGAAATTTAAAAGAAGTTGTGACTGCATCCATGAGGGTTGCCTACGTATCCTTTTGGAGGAATCAGGTCAGTCATAGTTCGGACAAGAGTCCGATTGAAAATAGAATAGTTGATTGGAAGAAAGAGATTGAATTGGAATTTGGATTAGAATTAGAGAAATAGGGAAATTTGGACTTTGATTGGAAGATTTGAAAAGATTGATTTTGAAAGACTTGGTTTTAGAAAACCTAGACTTAGGAAAGACTTGAGACTTAAAAAAGATTTGACTTGGCTTGGAAGGATTTTAGAAAAGATTTGACTTTAACGTTAGACTTGGAAAGATTAGGGAAGGTTGGATTTAAGAAATATTCGAATTAGGAAAAGTTCGAATTAGGAAAGTGTCATTTTAGGAAAGTTTTCGGATTAGGAAAGTTTCAACATAAGAAATATTTCAATTTAGGAAAGATGTCAATTTAGGAAAATTTCAACTTAGGAAAGTTCTAGGTTTAGTAAAGTTTTGATATTGGAAAGTTTCATTTTAAGAAAGATTTTGAAATAAGAAAGTGTTGAATTTAGAAATGTTTTGAATTAGGAAAAGTTTAGTTTAAGGAAGGTTTAAAATTTGTAAAGTTTCAACTTAAGAAAGTTTTGAATTTGGAATGTTTTGAATTAGGGAAGCTAAGAAAGTGAGAAAGTTTTGCATTTAGAAAGTTTTAGATTTAGAAAGATTTGAAGTTTTAGGAAAGTTTAGATTTTAAAAAGGTTTAGAGTTTTAGTTTTAGAAAATCTTGAGATTAGGAAAGGTTGAGTTTAGGAAAAATTTGAAAAGTTAATATTTGAAAAGAGATAGAATTAGGAAAGGGTTTAATTGGGAAAGATATAGAAGTTGAGTTTTAAAATTTGGGAAAGATTTTTATGTTCAAGTTTTGAAAACTTAAGATTTAGGAAAGTAGTAGATTAGGAAAGAGGTGAATTAGGAAAGATTTAGATTAGGAAAGGTTAAGATTCCTATTTCCTAAAACAAGGGATTGGATTTTGTTTTTAAAAGGAAAGATTTGATTTTGTTTCCAAAAACGGAGAATAGGATCTAGTTTCCTAAACGGGAAGATTGGATTTGGTTTTCTGGAGGAAAGATTTGATTTGACAAGGATTTGGAAAAAGAAGTTTTAGAAACCCTAGATTTGGAAGTGTATAGTTTTGACATAGAAAATAGGTTTTGGAAATATGTATAGTTTTGATGTAGAAAACAAGAGGTTTTGGAAACCTAGCTTTTAAGGCAAGTTTGAAAACCATGTTTTTTAAAAGAAAATTAGGGTCTCCTAGTCGTGAGTTATAGGGCTTGACTTGGGCATCAAGAAAAGAGATTTTTGGAAAGTGTATTTTTGGAAATGAAGATTTTAGAAGGAAAATCCTAGAGGGGAGTTTCTAGAAGGAAGATTTTAGGAAGAGAGTTTTTAGAAAGATTTTTGGTAGAAGATTGTTAGACAGAGTTTTTGGAAAGATTTTTAGGGAGCGTTTTTAGAAAGTGAATTTCGGGGAGAGGATTTTGGAAAGTAGTTGAAAAAGGGAGTTTTAAAAAAAAAATAGATTTTTGGAAAGAGTTTTTGAAAACAACTTTGGAAAGGAGAGTTTTAGGAAAGTATGTTGAAAAAGAGATTTTTAGGAAAAGAAACTTTTGAAAAGAGCGTTTTCAGAAGGTATAAAAATGTCACACTTTCCTAAAGCAATTCTAACCATAAGAAGGCTAGAACCACTTTAGGAAAGTGGTTTTGAAAATAACAAAGGTTTGAAAATATGGACCATGAAAGTCACTTTTAAATGTAACACTTTCCTAAAACAACCCTAGCCATGGAAAGCCTAGAATCACCCTAGGATTGTGATTTTGAAAATAAGTTTTGAAAAATGAGATTTTGATGCAATTTTGCAAACAAGTTTGATGTAAACTTTGAAAACGAGTTCAAAAATATTTTTTGGAAGATGCAAGATCATGATATGCACAATGCACGTTTGGGGTCGTGAACATATAAGGTTAAGGCTTCACCACAAAATCAAGGGGGCCAAATCCACGTGGTCTCCGGTTAGCCTAAAGGAAAGCCCCCGACACGGTGACCCTCCAATAGTCTAATCCTACACATGGACCAGGTGTCCCCTTGTTTCAAGCATGCAAAGGAAGGGGGGGAAAGAGATAGGGGATTAAAATAGAGAAAACCCAAGTGGGTTAAAAGAGAGAAGAGAGAGGGGGATGTGTGGAAATTTAAATAAGAAGCCTACCTTGTGTCTTCTTTATTTTGCTTGGCTTTGCGCGCCTTGCTTTTTTCAGTCTTTGGTCTTCGCTTCACTTCAGTCTTGATCTTCGAGGGCTTATCTTCGGTCTTCAAATCTTCGTAGTTGCAGCAATCCAAGTCTTCAATGGAGGGTTGGAGGCTAGTGTATATGTGTGTAGGGGTGTGTATGAGTGTATATAAGGCTTAGGGTTTGTGTATGGTGGCTAGGGTTTGGAAAACCTAGGGAAGCTATGGTTTTGGGAGTGTACGAACTCTGTGTATCGAAAATTAAGGTTTTTAGACTGAGTTTGCAGACCTCCTTCATGCTGGAAGAGGCTCTGTATTTATACAGATGGGATAGACCTAGTGCCTATTGCAGTGGCGCTAGGCTAATTAGGAAACTATTAAGGTCGGCAAGCAACGTATCTTTGACTAGATTTGGGCGCCTGTACTAGTGACTACCATGCAATTTTTAGCTTGGCTTCACTAGGAGTGACTCTAGAAAGTCCGGGAAGGAGTTTAAGAGACCGGGAATGACCCGGAAGGCCGGAAAAAGAGCAGGAACACTTAAAATAGTGTCCCGGAGGTATTTGACTTAAAAAATGACGATAGGATGTATTGAAAAGATTTAACCGAGCCATTAGGGGCAAAACGGTCAATCAGGTCAGAAAGCTACCGAGACGAACTCGGACTGTCCTGAAAGAAGACTCGAGATTTGGAAACATTATTTAGAATGTTTCCAAAGGTTGCCGGTTTGATACCCAGAACCGGTGTGGTCGGAAAAGGCGGTCCTCCAAGGGGAAAATGGTCATTTTGTATCGAGTTTGCCGGAATTGAGTCGGAATGATCCGGGAAGGTAGAGAAAGGTTGAGAATACTATAAGAAGCAATCTTAGAAGATTGCTGGTTTGATACCCAGAGCCGGTGTGGCTAGAAAAAGGCAACCAGCCCACTAAGGGCAAAATGGTCATTTTGCACTAGGTTTACTGGAATTGACTCGGAATGATCCGGAAAGATAGAGGAAAGTTGAGAATACTATAAGAAGCATTCTCTGGAGGTTACCGGCTTGATACCCAGGGCCAGTGTGGTTCCCGGGGCGTTCGGATGTCTAGGGGCGAAATGGTCATCTTGACCGAAAAGTCTTGGAATTGGCCCGAAACGGACTAGAAGACACCTAATCATGCCGAATTGCCTTTAATACAATCTTGGAAGGTTGGACTTACCGTTCTAAAGACTCAGGTGTGTTCTCAAGAAATATGCCGGAAAAGGCCCAAAGGGCAGTTTGGTCATTTTTCACCGAAATGGGCTAGCAGGCACTGGTATTGACCTGAGTTTTGAGTGTTTCCGCCACTCTGACAGCGGTCGTGTGATATAGGGGTTTGTTGGTAATTCCCTCTATCGACCTGCTTGTGAGTATTTCTGCTACTCTAATGGTTGTGATGTTTGTGAGTATTTTCGCTACTCTGACGGTTTGCGATCATTCCTGAGATTGCCTGATCTCCAGATGCTGCTAAAGGGACTTAGCGCCTAAGAATCAACTTTCTCGAAAGGCGTGCCTAAACGGACATTTCTACATTGGCAGACTAGCAGGCGCCAAAGGTGGACCCCATTTAGGGGACTTGGGGTCTCGTCCCGGTCGACAAGTTTAAAGGGACTTACCATTTTGAAGAGATTTTCTTCGAAAACGTGTTGGACCGTCTCGAGGAATAAACTGTCTCGATAGAGGGATTGGAATTGGAAAGGGGTCTTATCGTTTTTGAAAAGACGCGCCTGATTGGAGTAGATTTACCGTCTCGAGGAATAAACTGTCTCGAGAGAGGGATCAGAATTGGAAAGGGGTCTTATCATCTTCGAAAAGACGCGCCTGATTGGAGTAGATTTACCATCTTGAGGAATAAACTATCTCAAGAGAGGGATTGGAATTGGAAAGGGGTCTTATCGTTTTTGGAAAGACGCGCCTGATTGGAGTAGATTTACCGTCTCAAGGAATCAACTGTCTCAAGAAAGGGATTGGAATTGGAATTGGAAAAGAATTAGAAAGGGGTCTTACCATCTTCGGAAAGACGTGCTTAATTGGGAATATAGAAAGGATAATGCCCCTAAGGTCATTTTGGTCATTTTGCTTCTCTTTGGGCCCAGTGGGGCCCGCGAAGCGATGAATTGACGGGATTAGACTTAGAGAGTTGATTTCGATTGGAATACATCCATATTGACTTGAGTACAAGTCTAGACGGAGTGTAGACTACCGAGCGGTCAAAAATGGGGTGCTTACACTTGAGAAAAACAAAACCACTAACTGATCAAGTTGAGAAAATCTGAATATTCCTTTTATCTTCATTTTGGCATTAAGTGAGCTTTTATTTTCCTATCCACTCTTGATAGAGAGTTTGTATTTCGTTTGTATTACATTTATACACCTATAAGTGAGAGTTTGAAAATTCTTTTGTAGAAAAAAAACTCTTGTAAATTGAAGTGGATTTTGAATAAAACCACTTGGTAGCTGGAAGAACTGAGAAAGAAGTTCTTGGGTAAAAGTGAGATGAGCACTTGGTAAATCAGCACCTACTTTGTAATTGGAGATTACATAGTGGAAAGAAGACTTTAAGGGGATCTTAGGATGAGGACGTAGATTACGAATTATGGTTGAATCTCGGTAATTCTTGGTGTGCCTTCTCTTGCTCTATTTTCATTTCCCTTTTGATTACATAGCATTTTATACATATTTTGATCACTGTTCTATTTATTAGATTAATTCTTAATTAGTCTTAATTACTATTAATTTTTGAAAAACCCAATTTACCCCCTTCTTAGGTTGCCACTTGGGCCAACAACATCCACTTCAAATGAAGGATTTAGAAAAAAAAAATGTGATGTAATTTGGAAAAAAATTAAAGCACAATACCTTATACAGAACAATGCAAACTCTATTCCTTCATTTCTTTGCATGTGACTTATAATTTTTTGAACAACTATCAGAAGTTAATCCAACGACTCCACCGATAAACAGGAAGTTTGAAGAACAAAATCACCTCAATTGAATTTGGTATGAAAAGTGAAGGCCCAGAGTACCCTAAAAAGCAAGTTTTTCAAAATGGGGATAAATGATCATAATAATAGTAATAATAAAAAGAGTGTAATAAGATGAACAAATTTTAATCATTTGCTTGTCACAAATCATTCTCGATTTTAATGGCATAGGACCTAAAATTAGCAAAAGAAACAACCATATGCATCTACACACTACAAGAAATATGATCATTTGTGACCAAAATATTGGTCGTAAAAAATCTAATTTATGTCGCAAAATCATTTTGCTACCACAATAAGTTGGTCGCAGCTTGATCACAATATGCTGCTCGTTTAAAGTCCTTGCGACCAACAACAAATATGGTCACAAAATGTGGAACCTTTTTCGACTAAAAATAACTAGTCATAGAAGATACCTAATATTGTGACCAAATATTTGTCACAAAAAAAACTAACATTCATCACATTATACCATAGTTGGTTGCTAAAAAGTTGGCATTTCAATCAAATCTGACTACCTTCGGTGACTAAGCAATTGGTTGCCATAGTTAATTTTTTGCGACAAACTAGACTTCTTGTAGATTGTTCGCATTTTGGTCACAAAAAACCTGAACTAGTAGTTACTGTTTTGTGACTACAAACTTGATGGCCAAAACGCATTCATGTTGATACTTCTGTGGCAAATCAACTTAGTCCCTAGAAGTCATTAAATTTGGGTAGCTGTCATGTATTATTATCTCCATACAATTGCTTATAATGATAGATTTAATCATATTCATCCACAAAAGGAATATAAATCCAAAACATGCATGTCTCCCAAATTCACAAACAAGAAATGTATATTTACATCAACTGTATCAAAAAACTACCACAAAAAAAAAAAAAAAAGTATCCCAAAGGAATCTAGACAAAACTAAAGAGACTCTAACAACCTCCAATGTGCACTGGAATCCAATCTACAAAAACAGATTCAATTAGAGTTAGTTCAAGGTAGTAACACTATGTATTCATAATTGAGAGGTGTATATGAAAGACTTAATGGCAAAATCTATGAAAATGAAAAGGTACCCATTAAAAACAGTAATGGAGCTAGCCACAAGCTCACTTCATAACACCAGAGTAATAAGTATAGTAAAAAAGTTGTGCATATTCATAACAAGTGAATCACGAGCAAGTGAAATAAAACAAGTGTCTGTACACCGACAATAAAAAAAACTAATTAGAAAATAAAATATATCTATTAAAAAAGGAGTAATTACATTTTACCTTATGGTATGGCTCAAAAACACTAACTCCCTTATAGTATGAAAATAAACAAAAAACCTCATCATTTGGATTAAAGTGCAGAACTAACAAAAACTGTTAGATATAACAGTGCGTGTAAATTGCACATTGCTTGGGCATGTGTTGCTATATTGGGGTTAATCTAGAGATGTTGAAACTATTCTAGTGGCCTTTTCAATATTTTTTTTTAGTTTTTTTCGTATTTTCTTTTCCTATGATCTTCTCACCCATGTTTTCCTCAGCCCACTATCTCAAACTATCACAATTAATCCTGCACAATAGTGATCACCATTACCCCCACCCCAATCCCACCCTAAGGGAGATATTCTTATTTAAGTAATAAGAATTTCTAATATACTTGTCATTTCAATTTAAGCAAAGTGTGTGGAGGTGCTTTCGACATGCCTTCGGCATTTGCTGCCAGGCTAGATGCTATAACAACATCTCACACTAGTTATGATATTCTGATGACTTCAACAGGAATGTACTCTATTCCATAACCAATCAAAATACTAAGTAATTAAATTGTAAAAGCTATTGTCCACCAAATTTAACCAAGACTTCTAAAGTGGCACAACCCAGCCAGCTTATAACTACAATACAGATCATGAAGCTTGTAGACTAAAAATTAAGGAAACTCAAGATTGATTAAAATCGAGAAGCCAAGCACCCAAATCTTTCAAAAGGCCAAAAATAACATCTTTAATCAAGAATTCAAGAGAAAACCCAAATAAATCTTTTGGGGTTTTCATGACAATAATCATCCAAAGGTTAACCAACTCAATCATCAGTGCATACAAACCTATAGCATTTGTTAAACTTTCCCCACTTTTCCTAAGTTGTTCTTAAACCAATGGGAATTGATAATATATATCTGACCATCAGGAGAAGTCAACAAGACCCTTCCTAGTTAAGAAACTAAAATAGGCCAGGAAAGATAAGACTTACAGCCTAAACACCAACTTGCACAGGGAGCAAAACACCAAGAAGATAACCCATGAAACACAGGGTAATACACTTACAAAATGATTATATCAATGTGCCTTAATTGTATTCTAACTAACTTGATTCATCTAAAGAATACTTTGCAATGCATAAGAAATAACTAACTGATTTGTGTAAGTGTTCGATATTGATATATCCAAAGGATGATTTGCTTTTTTGATTCAAGAATACTACTAAGTGATGCTAAGTTAAAAATGTACATTCCCATGATACAAAGGGAAAATGTACATTACCATGATGTAGACGGAACAAATGAACCTCCTAAGTCCATAAGCGATAGGAATGACTCAAATATTGACTCTAGTCGATTTGTCTTCTGGGTTAAAGCCTGCACCTCCTCAGCCAACTCATCATTCCGTATCTCTGCTTACTCTGCCCTCCTTGTAGCTTCCTCTAGTTGTGTACGTATGACTTGTCCTACTTTGGCTAAAGAGTTTGGCCTCACCCCATGCCCAAGACCTGGTATGTATCCTGGTGTGGTACCGAGGATTGTCTCACATATTTGATCCTCTGTCAATGGTATATCTCCCTCTGGCACAGGATGCAATTTGAGCTCCATCATCAGCATCTAGTATATGATCCAATTATACTTAGTTCACATTTTATATGACATTATATATAAGAATTAATTAAGCTAAGTAAAACAAGACTTATATAAAACTCCTCAGCATGTGGTGAGGTCCTGGAGCCATCCTTGCTATGGGTACGCCTATAAAATTCTATCCTACCAATCTCAACGTTTTCCTACACATCATAATCATATTATTAGATGCAATGACAAATTATCTATAGTTCCATAATTAAAATTTATAACAAATGTGAAGCAATGATACCAACTCCTCTCGACACCTCAAAAAGGACTTTGATCCACTACAATGAAGAACTTTCAATTGAGAGCGGTTTTGTGTACTTGTCTTGCTCCTCGCCTGGATCAGAAGTCCAAATATAAACATACATATTCACATAGGTATAACTTTTATTCTAGTAACACATGAAAAAGAAAGATACATCTCACCTGGAACTTCTCAGACATCACATAATCACACAAGAGATTCCAGTCACTGGGCTCTATGTCAGAGTAGGGGTTAAGGCGTGCCTCATCTATTGTCCTAAATGACTTGATGCGTGAATAAAGTCAATGCCGATAGTTAGAGTAATGTCCACCAAGAATGTAATCAGTTACCGCCCTAACATGTGGATGCTGAAAGTCTAATTCAAAGACATCCTAATTACAAAAAAAAAAGAAAAAGAAAAAAAAGAACATTCATGTTTGGAAAGTTTTCTTGCAAGTATAGTAATTTTATAGAAATATCAGTATACAAATGCATGTATGAAATCCATTTACCTCCAAATACAAGATGGAGATCATCTATGGAAACAAATATTGAGAAAAAAAAATCTTTTACTAGCAAGGAATTCAGTCATGCCAAACTTACCAACTTAACTAAGGGAATTGGCTCAAAGACCTAGAAACATAATCCAAAGTCATCAAACAACCCAGAACTAGAGTAATGCGATTAATTATGCAAAAGAAATTAGTGCACAAAAGAAAATTTAGTTATAAAACAAGGTGATTTCCATAAGAAAGCTTGATTTCACTGTAAGCTTCAGCCATTGATACGATCAGCCATTGAAACCTGTGTTTCAAGCAAAACCACCATCTTTAATTGGACTACCCTATTTTGATGGATAAATTGATTGCATTTAAATAGATAAATAGGAAAACATGTATACAAGAAAATGAAATTACTCACAAAACATGCCTATTTGAACATCTCTAACACAGGCGCTCTTGTGTGATGTAATTGTATTTTAATCTTTAACCAATGATTACTTACAACAAGGCGCACAAACATTGGAACCTTGTCCTCATCTGTCATATCACTCCAATGAGGCACTCGTAATGGCTCAAACATACGACATACAACACCAACTTCAGAGGTGAAAACACTAGCATCTTTACCCACTGGACCCCATTTATCCTCAGGGATATGTACATCACGTATCTTTCCCTCAATTTTTAGCCTCTTATCGAGTGCAAGACTTCGTGAGACACCTCTTTTTCTTTTCGACGTAGTTGAAGCTGCAAAACCAATATAAAACTTATCAATTACAACAAGTATCACAATATATGTAACGAAAGAGTTACAAGCACAAGGAACAAATTCTTTCATACCTAAGTTGCTACAAGTAGTGGGTACGGGTGCTCGTTGAGAGGTAGGACCGCTTGACAGAGATGGTACAGCACTATAAGGAGGGGCATTGGCACCTTTGTGGAGGTGGTGTCCTAGCGCACTCATTGTAGATGGTCGGGCAATGGATGGAGGGGCACCATCAACCCTGTGAGGACCAGTCAATGTAGATAGTGAGGCAGTGGTTGGAGTGCAACCAGCAGCCTTACGAGGTTTATATCATGGTGCTATGATATATAGCCCTAGTGTAATAGTAATCAATAGACATTAATCTAATATTATCATTAATAGTATATAAAACATTTATCACATACTTGTACATAGATATGAGCATGAAAGTATAAAACATTCTTTCCACCAATGTAACATGTTTAAACAACTAAATACATTTTCCTTAAAGTATACCAATGACAGTAATAAAAACACAATGACCAAAACTATGACATGTTGTCCATATCACTATCATCATCATTGAAATTTCTTCCTCTTGCGTATCATCAGTACAGTAATCAACCATTGTATCATCTTCGTCATCACACTCATCATCAATGAAAGTAATATTTCCTTGATTTGGCCCTTTCTCAGTAGCTATAACACTCACATCAATGTGATCCGGAACTAAGTCTTGTCTAAGCAGTGTTGCTACTTCTCTATCATCAACTTGTACAATCACCTCATTGAGCTCATTTTGGTCATAGGCCTCATGATCAACACTTTCATTGTGATTGTCATCTTCCACATCCACCTCTACAACATCATACATGTTTCTAGGATGTACTTTTTGCATGACTTGCCAAGAACTGCCTTTTTTTATGTCATTTATATAATAAGCTTGTTTTGCTTGGTATGCTAGCACAAAAGGGTCATTTACATACCAAGTTTTGTAGGTATTAATACTAGTAAAGTGCTCATCCTTTTTTTCCTCCCTTTTTTGTCACTCACATCCCACCATTCATACTTGAACAAATAAGCACGATTCTCCAAATAGTATTTTAACTCAATAATGTCAATCAAGATACCATAGAAGTCAAGCTCTTCAGACTGATGTTCTCCTTTGACAACAAGACCACTATTTTGAGTATTATTGTGTCTTTCACGATCCTTGGTATGAAACCTAACCCCATTGACTATGCAACCAATGTACCTCCTAACTCTGTGATCAGGGCCCAATGCTAGTGAGTAAAGGTCATCCGTAGCTTCATGCGAATTTTGTTTTCATAATTGTATCATCTATTTATAAAAACAACAAAAATAAACATTATTAGTAGTACAAAATTGAGGTTATGTTATGAAGTATGATATTCTCTAGAATTATGTGAGTGCTTACACGTTTTTCAAACCAAGACATGAATTCTTTTCGATGCCTTTGTTCTACATTATCAACACTTTGTTGTTGAATTTTTTCCTTGTGTTCTCTATATAATAAACATCAATAGTTATGATTTGAACATTAAATTGGGCATGCAATGAAATATAAAGTGTCAAATATTTGACTTACTCTAAATAGGCCTCTATTTCAAAGCAATTATTCAGCACATACCACCTTGCCTTTGCATGATCTGTCAAATTCAGCTTGTCAACGACTATGGCTTCTAACGGACGAACATTACATCTAAAAATGGACAAATTTGAGCATGATTGGGCTTGACCCCCATCATAATTCCGTTCTTCTCGATTAAATTTGGATTCAACGCCACTAAGATACATTGAACAGAATGTAAGACATTCTTTATTAATGTATGCTTCAGCAATTAAACCTTTTGGACGAGCTTTATTGCGTACAGAATCCTTTAGAGTGCGCAAATACCTATTGACACTTTTAAGGACATAATGATAGAGTTAATCATTGTATCTATAACAGAAGGATCATAACGACATAATAATGGAACAGTAACAGTGAATGACCTTTCAATTGGATACATCCATTGATAGCGAACTGGCCCCGCAATTTTAGCCTCATGTGCTAAGTGTACCATTACATCAAAGAATGCTGGTGGAAATATCATTTTGAGCTTGCATAGTATTAAGACAATATCCCTTTCTAATTGCTCTAAAACTCGCATTTGCAAAGTCTTTGAGCATAACTCTTTGAAGAAAAAGCTCAATTCAGTCAATGCACTGTATACATCCTTGGTCAAGTATCCACGTATTGCAATTGGAAGTAATTGTAATAGGACATGGCAATCGTGGCTTTTCATTCCTGAGATCTTACAATCTTTAGTGTTCACACATCGAGAGATGTTTGATGCATAGCCATCTGGAAACTTTAAGGATTTTAACCATCCACATATGTTCCTCCTCTCAATTGGGGACAATGCATAACAAGTGGGTCAGATCAAATATTTATCACCATCACGTTTTAGATACAACTCCTTCCTTATCCCCATTAACTCTAAATCCATTCAAGCCTTCACAGTGTCCTTTGTCTTTCCATCAATGTTCATCAATGTTCCAAGCACATTTTCACAAATATTTTTCTCAGTGTGCATGACATCTAGATTGTGTCGCAGCTTAAGAGTTCACCAATAGGACAACTCGAAGAAAATGCTTTTCTTTCTCTAATTCAATTCTATTGCAAACTGCTTTCGCTTTTGCTTGTTCGGATGCTTTGCATATTGCACATCACCAGAAATATGACCTAATTGCCTTAACACATCATCTCCAGACAACTTCTTAGGTTTAGACCTAGTTTCATGCTTTCCATTGAATTTGTTACTTTTTCGCCACTTGTGACCCAAATTTAAGAAACGACGATGGCCCATGTAACATTGCTTCCTTCCATTCTTTAACGTCAAAGAACATGTCTCCTCATTACAAACTGGGCATGCTAATTTTCCTTTCGTGCTCCAGCCAGACAACATAGCATAAGCAGGGAAATCATTTATTGTCCATAATAATGATGCATGCAACTTAAAATTTTGTTTTGAATAGGCATCATAGGTCTCCACACCATATTCCCACAACTCTTTCAACTCATCAACCAGAGGTTGGAATACACATCAATATTGTTTCCAGGTGAATCTGGTCCAGGTATAAGCAAAGACATTATAAAAAAAGGCTCCTTCATACACTTTCATAGTGGCAAATTGTAGGGCATAAGTAAAACAGGCCGCATGTTGTATTTAGTGCTCATGTTTTCAAATGGGTTAAATCCATCACTTGCTAGCCTAACTCGGACATTGCGAGGATCTCGTGCAAACCACTCATACTCCTTATCAAATTCTTGCCATTCTTCTGAGTCAGCAGGATGCCTCAATACGTCCTTGTCCTCAACACTTTTTTCCTTGTGCCACCTCATATCAGCTTCTGTCTTTCTTAACATGAACAACCTTTGTAACCTAGATTTCAAAGGAAAGTGTCGCAACACCTTATGAGGAATCTTCTTACCTTTACTTGAAATGGATTTCCATCTAGAAGTTGAAGATATTGGACACTCTTGTCGATCTTTATGCTCTTTTCAAAATAATGCACAATCATATTTACAAGCATGTATCGCAGTATAGCCTAGCCCGAGGTCCCGTAGTAGGTTTTTTGCCTCATAATGGGACTTTGGCAATGTCTCATCCATCAGAAGCGCATCCTTAAGTAAATCTAACAACATATCAAATGATTTATTAATCCATTTGTTGATTGTCTTCAAATGAAGCATTTTTATAAGGAAAGACAACTTGGAATACTTCTGGCAACCTGGATACAATTCACACTGCACGTCTCTTAATAATCTGACAAATTTATTAGATTCCTCTTCTGACACTAGAGAAGGCTGGTTATCAAATGTCTCATCTTGACAAGTACCCATAAATTCTCCTACACATACATCCTCTAATATTTCTTGAACATAGTCTAAATCTTCCATTTCATTGTCGTTCACACCATCATCACGACCTTCCTCACCACTACTTAATTTAAATGGCTCACCATGATGAATCCACTAAGTGTAACTTTGTGTTATCCCACGTTCATATAGATGATCTTCCACAATATTTAAATCCATAAAGTACATGTTATTGCATTTTCAACATGAACACCGAATCGTTTTGCTTCCATTTGCATGATTACTTGCAAATAGCATAAACTGCTTAACTCCATTTACATACGTAGTGCACCCTATCTTCTTAAGTTGCACCCAACTTTTGTCCATATCTATATTCCTATCATAAGACCAAAACGACAATGTTCTTCACTATTCACTTTTATTGTGCAATAATGATTTAAGCTAAAAATGACGTAATGAAGTTGGGTGGAACACAATCATTTATGCTAAAAAAATTACTATATTTTCAACTACATACAGCAAAAGCAAGATTTTAAACTCCCTTAATCTTAATGTGCAATATCATAAATCAAGTTTTCACCAAACTAAAAATCTTAATCTGTAACAATTAAAGTGAGAAGCTCAAAGGTCACCATTAAACTCACACCTAGAAGTGATTGCAAGCCAGAAAACACAATTGTCCCCTAGACTGTACCTATAATAAAGAATTCCCTTTGTGCCTTTTTAATCAACTTACAAGAGATGTAGAAAATATTATGGGTTGAGCTTTGTAAACTCAATGCAGTGAACTAGTTTGCTTTGATCACGATATAAACACATAAAAACTTTGATCTTTGTGAGTTCAGATTTGGAGTAGTACATCTAGACTCAAGGAGGTTCAATTGGCTGAGAATTTTAGTTCTAGCACATCCAAATCACTCCTGAGCATGAAAAGGGAAGGCAGAACAACTCATACCTCAATTGTCATTTAACAAATAACAAATTAAGTCATTGGAAATATTCAAAAAGAGAAATCAGGCTATGTTTACATCCTCTTAACTTTCTCAAGTATCTCTTCCCCTTGTTTAACTTCGATAGGTAGATAGATCATGCATAAATTTACAGGCACTAAAAATTTATAATATATATGTGTATTATATTATATAATATTGCTTTTTTAATCCATGCTCTTTTAGATTTTCCTATATACAATATTTTTGGTCCAAGTCCCCAGTTCAGATTTCTCTACATATAAAGTGTATATATAGGAGTCAGTTTTCTTTTGGATCTGTGTCAGACCTATAAAGGAATCCATCTTAATTTTTTTTAGATTTTTGGACTCAAAACTTTAATCGATCAAACCAATCTTTGTTAATTCGGGTTGCTTCGAGTTAGCTCCATGGTTCAATTCAAGGTCAGGCGATTTAAGTCTGTTCGAGTTAGATAGTTTATTTTAGTTAGTTTAATTAATATTTTTAAAATAGACTTAATAGACTCTGTGACTATATACCGAACAAATTGAATGATAATATGTACATATGTGAGTGACTACATATTTTTGTGACAACCATATACTAACATGCAAATTTCAACCAAATTGTTACGGCTAGTTAACAATTTTTTCGAATCATAATAGACATAATCATAACAGGAATTTAAGCAAACAGGTGGCAGGCATTTTTTCGAATCACGCCAACATACCAGTCATACCAAATAACAAATAACCCATTACCTTAAAAAGTTAAAAATTAAAAGTTAATAAAAATGGAGTAAAGAAATGTACCAAAATTGATTAGGAATTAAGTTTATCATAATTGTCTTGAAGATTATACCCTAAAACAAGAGATAAGAAAGAAATAACTAAGAGAACGAGACATGAACAAATTCATATTGAATATAATAAATGGTTGAGAGAGAGTGTGACAATATACTTAACACACTGATCAACCAAACATAAGAGGCAAAATTTGCAATGGCTTTGGTGTTAGAGGAATAGATGATGATGACGATCAAGAAAGTGTGAAAGAGGGCGCTAGGACAAGATAAGATTAACAACATCAGATAAGTTTCCCTCCTTTTCACAATTTCCATCTTCTTCGTAGCCGTACTCCCGCCAATATTGTAGCTTGATCGTGTGCTGATCGCGTCTTTGTGCATGAAGAACACCAAGAAATTAGGGAACTCAACTATGGCCTTGGACAAATAGACCCCTCCTACAAAAGTATGACTTAGTCTATTATATTATATAATATTGCTTTTTTAATCCATACTCTGTTTAGATTTTCCTATATACAATTTTTTCAGTCCAAGTCCCCGGTTCAGATTTCTCTACATATAAAGTGTATATATATGAGTCAATTTTCTTTTGGATTTGTGTCAGACCTATAATGGAATCCATATTAATTTTTTTTAGGCTCTGTTTGGTAACGCTGTCAGTTTTTATTTTTTGTTATGTATTTTTGTTGTGTATTTTTGTTATATATTTTTTATGATCTAGTGATGGGCATTTATAGATTATCGTTGTGCCAATAATATTAGACCAATGTTTTGGTAAAAGAGAACACACCCATTTTAGTGTTTTTAGTTTCTTTTTTTCAAATTTTGTAAAAAAACTAAAAAAAAATTTTAAACAAACACCTTTTTTTTTGAAAAAAAAAACAAAAGACAAAAATAATAAACGTTACCAAACGAGGCCTGGATTTTTGGATTCAAAACTTTAATCAATCAAACTAACCTCTGTTAATTCGGGTTGCTTCGGGTCAACTCCATGGTTCAATTTATGGTCAAGTGATTCAAGTCTGTTCGAGTTGGGTAGTTTATTTTAGTTAGTTTAATTAATATTTTTAAAATAGACTTAATAGACACTTCTTTAGGGTGAAACATTATTGATGTGATGCATAAAGTTTATATGATTTATGTACTTGATGGCCTTGCATGAGTTCAAAGGAGTAGTTGATCGAAAACCTAAATGCACTGTGGAGGAATAATTTTTCAAAGAGAGAAAACATACAAAATAAAACAATAATATTTAAATATAACAATAATGATTTAAAGATACATAAGTCATACACGTACATGTCTAGATTTGTAAAATGCATAGTTTGGATCCTGACTAGGTTCGGTTTCACTCCGGTCTCATGTCAGTTTGGACCCCAATAATACTAACTCAAGAATTGAAGCAAATATATTTGTTTAGCCATCGGTCTCATGTCAGTTTGGACCCCAATAATACTAACTCAAGAATTGAAGCAAATATATTTGTTTATCCATTACAAGCCGTAGAACCAAACTGAACCCTCAACACCTCCAAATCACTGACCTATAGAGGTCTAGTTGGTCTAATTTTTGGCCTTTCGGTTCTTTTGTGCGCTTCTACATAGATGCAAACAAGTGACATCTTACATGTTACCGACATATAATTACACTGAGTTCAATAATGTTATTTTAAAACCACAAGAACGGGTGAGAAGAAATTTTTTTTTATTAATGGGTCATCATAGTTATCACAAGGCCGGGCAAGGAAAGATGGCAGAAGATTTGGATTTATTTTGGTTAACTTGAATTATAAAAATCATCATCTGTATTAGGGGTGCACAAAAGAACCGAAAAACCCAAAAATCGAATCAACTTGATCTCTCTGAGTCGGTTTGGTTCGGGTCTATCAAAGGTTTGGTTTGGTTCTAGGTCTAAAAAAGGCCAACCCGATCAATTCAATTCGATTCTCAGGTTCGCACTTTTTGAACCCGAACTGACCCGAGGACTGAACCGAATCGAGACCAATCCTATATTTATTAAAAAAAAGTTTACATATATTCTATATATGCCTTTAAATCATGGTTATTTAAACTTAGTTATTATTAATTTGTGTTTGTATGTTCTTTTGTTATTTTAAAAAAAAAATTAGGATACAAGATTAAATTTATTTTTTTAATAAAAAACACGTTTTGAACAATAAAAGCAGACCCGATCCGATCCGATCCAATATTGACCCAAACCAACCCGAGACATGGAACCGAACCAACTCGAGTTGGTTTGATTCAGTTCCCTAGAAAGATTGATTCGGTTCTAGGTCCTAAATTTGAAACCGACCTAACCCAACCCATGCATACTCCTAATCTGTATATGTTGGAGAGAGAGGAACTAAAAGAAAAATTAATTAAACAAGTAATTAAAAATGAAAGAAATAATGGGTAACAATAAATGAAGTAATTTTTATTCTGATGGAAAAAATTGAATAGATTTAAAGAAAAATCATTTTCTTTTTTATTTTGTAGTATTGTTGTGCTCATGTTTAAAAGTATTTAACCTAGATATATTTTATATATGTAAAAAAAATTTACTAGGAAGAGGAATTTCTTTATTTTGTTTTTCTTATTTTCTCTCTTTATCATATTTTTTTCTTAACATGAAACAAATAACATGGAATTTTTTTATAATTGTTTTTTGTTTTTATACAATTAACACGAAATCCCACTTTAGGACATGTAATTTTAATTGTAACCAATAAGATGTTACATTTACAAAAAAATATATTGTCAATCGTAATGTTAAGTTCAGAGCTAGCACAAGACAAATCTATAGCCTAAGGCAATAATTTTAATTAAGGCCTTTTGAATTTTTTTATATTATTGCAAAAAAAGGGGGTTAAATCGATTATGGTTGAAATTAACTAGTGTATTGATTTTGGACATTTTTTCACAAAAATATATAGAAACTATATAGGATTTAACTATAATATATAAGGTTTTATATAAAAAAAATTTACACTTTATTTCAATTATAATGATGACTTTTTCGGGTTGTTAAAGTCTCCCTTGCCTATTGTGACCAACACAATGGTTGCAAATTACATAACTTTTACTGATGAGATACATTGGTCACAAAGTCCCTCTTATATATATTGCAAATGAAAATTATGTTTTCATAGTTTTCTATTGTGGCGATAGATTTGGCCACTAAAAACTCAATATTTTGCCACTGAAAACATTGGTTGCAAAAATGCTTAGTTTAGAATTTTACACGACCACGAGGCATTTGGTTGCAAGAACTACATTATGTTGGTTTCAAAAAAATTTGCCACTGGCGGGAAAGCTTGGCGCCAACATTTAGGCAACTAAAATCTTGATACCAGCTCTTCTTGTCGCCATTAGTTCTAGCTTCCTACTTTTTGCAACCAATGTTGCTTTTGGTCACCAAAACCATACCTTTTGTGACTATATTTTGTTGGTCGTGCAAAATTTGGTCGCAAAATCTAGCATTTCTTGTAGTGATAGATGCGCATGTACCTAGAAAAATATCAACCTCTGAATTCAAGTGGGTGTAAAATGGGTGTCGATGACATTGCATTACTAATGAAAAATATCCAATTTTGAGGAGCATTTGAACCTACCACTAGCTTGGACTCCAAGTAGTTACATAAAATAAACTCAATCCACCTGACTCTCTTTTTTGTATCCCTAACTGTCACTAATTCAAAACCTTTTTGTTTTTGAAACTAGGTTTGGCTCTTTTTGTTATTATGGTTTTTTTATTTTTTATAGAGTTCAAGGAAAAAAATTGTGAAACTTATTATTTTATTTTATTTTATTTTGTATAGATTTCAGGAGAAAAAAATGCTAAAGTTATTCAAAATTATTACCTGGGACTTTTCTGTATTAGTAATTGAATGCCATAGAATCACATGGTTAGTGCCTTTATTTAATTTTCACGTAATTCATTAAAATTAGGATCTGTCATATAACACACCATCGTTGACATTTTACAAATTTTCATATTACACTTATGAAATTGGACAATGTTCCATTTGGTATATTCCGGTTTGTCAAATATGGGCAATAGATTCGATGATGTCGTCGTATCTATTAATCCAACGGATCAACTGGTGACCACTCCTAATTGTTGAGTTTGATCAAAAATCAAAGTCTCTTTCTCCCTGATGTGGGAAATAAACTTCTAATCATGCTACTGCAGTAGCTTAAGTATGATCATAACAATATGTTGGACCAATAATTACTCACTGTTAATTTTGTTTTTTTTTTTTTTTTTGGGTAAAAGATGAGAAGGGGCGATCAGAATAGTAATTTCTTTGGGCATGACCATCTTACACTTGTTTTTTTACCCCTTTTTCATATCACAAGCTAGGGCTTAAATCCATGAACTGGGAAGTGTATTGTTGTGAAGAATTAATAGAAAATTAGCAAGTTGGGAAGGAGTTTCTGCCTTTTGTGGGGAAATCAAGATATGCCCATATGTAAATGACAATTGTGAACAAGAAAATGCAAATATGCAAATGACAATTGTGATTGATAATTCGGGCCCTCTTTTTAATGTGAAGTTTCCTTTAAGGACCTTGGAGTAGAGTAATTTGATTTACTTCTTTGTCTTAATGAAAATATAATTAATCGGATTAATTTATTTAGGTCTTAATAAAAATATAATAAAATAATCATGAGAAAATTAATCAATCATAATTAATTATATTTTCAATAAGACAAGGAAATTAATCAAATTATGATTATTCTATATCACGGTTTTTATTGTTAGGGGTCATGCATAAGATGGTCATGACCTCCATTGAATGAGATTATCATATCACACAATCATAAATATTTATACACGAAAAGGAGAAACCTCTTTTTATCTTCATGGTCTTACTAATTATATATATATATATATATATATTACATATTTTTCAAATGAGTAATGCTAGCAAGTAGTCGCGTGTCCCAGTAAAAATATGAGAAAACTTTAGTACAGATTATATTAAATAATTAAAATAACTCAGTAAAAGAACAATAGCGTGTTTCCAACTCCGTCTTAATGCAAAATATAATTAAAATAACTCTGCCAAATCCTCCACATGACGACAAGCACAACGCAATGAATCAGAGAGATTTCTTGATAAACCATCATCATCACCATTACAACCACACGATGACAAGCACAAGGTAATGAATCTAGAAGATTTATTGTATGGATGACCAATTAATAAGCACGAATCCATATATATGTATATATACATATTTCTCTCGAGGAGAGAAACAGAGAGGGCTCACCATGTGTATGTGGTTGTGTGGTGAAGATGAGTAATGATGGCGGTTCATATATTTATATTTTATATGTAGAGAGTCGCAAACATAACCTCGACGACAAGGGAAATTCTATTTAGCCACCTAAAACTGAAATGGAGTCTTATAATAAAATTTTGTTATTTGTTTGGTTTATCTTTTATTATTATCTTTAGTCTTTTGTTATATGTGAGAAATTTGGAGAGGTGGAGCCTCTACGTCCTAGTAACTTGCACAATCTCTCTCGCTACGACTGAAATTTGCATAAGTTGTGAAGAGCAATGTATGGTCATGCATATCATAAGATCGTTACGACCATACATTGAATGAGATGCTTATATCCCGTATTTATAATGATTTTTATGCATGGAAATGAAAAAAATACATTGAATGAGATGCTTAGATCCCGTATTCATAATGATTTTTATGCATGGGAATGAAAAAAAAAAATCATTTGAATCTTCATGGTCTTACTATATATATAATTTCAGGGTGCTTACACATAATTAAATTATCATAGTCGAAGGGGTCAAAATAGATGTTTTTTTTTAGTTAAGGCGAGTATAGTCATATTGAGTCACAGTTTAAATAGTCAAAGTGTAATTAACTCAAAATTATATACACAACAAAAGGTACATCATCATGTGGTTGAATTTATGAGTCTATTACCTTAAAACAAAGAACCAACCAAGCTGCATAAATAAACTAGTAGACACATTGTTTTTTCATGTGTGGAATGTAAGAACTTTATTTTTGCCTGCTCACAATTTTCGGTCTAAAGACGTTCTTCCAGTAAAACTTCAAAATACTATCAAGCCCCATACATCCTACCAAATATCAAATACAACCTTTCAAGATCAAGATGATCACTTCTAGGCCCAAATGGCCTTTTTAAAGCCAAAATGATCAAACTGCCTCTTGGCATTCCCTCATGCCCTTAGGCATTATAGATAACTTTTCGAGACTAGGTGATCTCTGAAACTAATCGCTGACATCGTCGGAGTGACGAAAACACTCATAAACCTTGCACAGTTCACTTTCGGCGCTTGCCAGCTTGCCAATGTAGAATGTCAATTATACCCCTTGCCATCAGTCAACTTCCTGAGATCAAGTAATCTCCGAAATCAAAATTAAAACCATCGGAGTGGCAGAAGCACTCACAAACAGGTCGACAAGGGCACACTGCAAGCAACCCAGTTTCAAAAGACGGACTACGCCTCTTGGCTGTGGCACATTTACTAAGGATAGGATACCTTTGAAAACCAACTTATCACAATTGTTGGAGTGACAAAAACACTTGTAAACCCAAGTCAACAATGACGCCTGCTAGCTCGACCGGTGAAACATGAGCATTTTACCTCTAGGTAGCCTGACACATCTTTTTAGAAAGTACAAATCCCTCAAAATGGTAAGACCATTCTTAATACTGTTTCTAGACAGTCCAGCATATTCGGTATGCCATTCAAAGCAACTCCGATCTCATTCCAGAGAACCTCGGTCAAAATAACCATTTTTCCCTTAAGCACCCTGCCACGCTCCTCAAGAAGTACACATCCCTTGAAGTGGTAAGGCCATCCCAAACTACGCCTAGGTAGTCGAGTACACCCTAGTGTCCAAATAAAGTCCGTCCTGGTCTCATTCCGGCAAGCTTTAAGACCGTTTTACTCTACATGCTTGAGCACATTTTCAAAACCACACAAGCTCTCAGAACTAAACTAGCCTCCTAATTGGGACATTCCAAAGAGGGTTCCTAACATTTCCAAGTGAGCCCCTTTGCTCAAAGCACACTTCAATTAGCAAGAGCTTCGAGAAGCGTCTCACATACACTTTTCCAAAACCAACCTTTTCCTCACTTTCGTAGTTATAAAGCACTGTCAAACAATTAATGAAATGCATAAATTAGGGAATTCCCAAAAGTCTGAGTGATAGGATTTCCATTGGTACAATCTGATCATTAATAATGTTACTCGAAGGTCCTGATCAAACAACAGAAAGTAGGCACTTTCAAAACCTTTGGGAAGGGCATGAAAGTTGCTTCCCAATTCCAGTGTCAAATCTCAATTTCTTAATTTTAACGCACTGTCAAACGAGTAGCAAAATGTGTGAATTAGAAAATTCTTGAAAGCCTTTCCAAAGGGCTTTCTATCAATACGGTTCGATCAAGAGGTCACTTCTCAAAGCCCACGATCACAGGGATCAAAGAAGGCCATTTTGGGAAACCAAGCAATCGTCTCGCAGATGCTTTCAAAAAGCTTATTTTTAAGCTCACTTCCCAAGGTGATATCTCCATTAACCAAAATGATCCAAAGCTTCCCGAGGCCTCTACCTCTAAGTTTGAGAAAAACTATAGGAGAACATCATCAAACATGCCCGATTTTCCCGAATCATTCTTGAATTGCACAAATATTAAGAAAAAGCAAGTGTAAAATTTCCTAACATAACCATATGTCAAATGCGTCCATATTTTGATCAAATTGAGACAAAACTTGTCTTGCAGTCCATGTCTAGAAAATACAAGAGTGCCACATGGCACTTTCCTTGTAGTTCAATGCTCACGCACATAACACATGCTTGTGGCTATTTTTTGGCCACACGCATGTAACTCATGCATGGGGACCCAAGATAGATTTGCCTATAAATAGCAGGCCACCCCTTGTGTAATTGAGAGACAAAAATCATAGGGAAACTCTACTAAAATAATCCCCCAACTCTAAAATTCACAAAAAAAAGCTCTAAGTCTCTTAAATTCAAGAAGAATTCTAACTCCATTGAAGATCAAGCTTCAAGCATTGGTGGACTAGAAGACCAATTTTGAAAAATGACTCAAATTTTGGTCTTTAAAATATAGATCTATGGTCCAAGGGTCAATTACTTGTAAGGAAGATATCCTAAGATCATCCTATCCTGCCCTTTTAATACCTATATGTCTATTCACCCTAACTTCACTCACTTGAATCTCTGGTTCCTAAATGTCCAATCTATGTCCACTTAAAAATGTTTTGAAAAAAGGGTTTGGTCATCACTTTTTGGATGTATGAATGCATGATACAATTTGAAAAGAGTTTGAAAGAAACTTGAGGTTGGATTCTGAAAAAAGGCATTTAAGTTGGAAAAAGTGTTATGATTGCACCTATAAAGGTTGCCTACGTATCTCGTTTGACGAGAATCAGGTTAGTCGTAGTTCAGACTCTGGGTCCAATTAAACATAGGCACATTGGGGCCTTTAAAAAGTTTTGAAGACTTATTGGGTTTTGTTTTGAAAAAAAGAACTTGAGAGTTTTTTTACTCGAAACTTGGAAATAACTCAAGAGAGTTTTGATTTGAAATTGGATGTTATAGTGTTTTTGAAATAAAACTTGAAGGTTTTTGGAAGTGATTTTGAAATGTGATTTGAGATGTTTTAAAATGTTTTTGAACATAACTCAAGAGAGTTTTGGAAGTTTTGAAAACTCGATTAGGGATTTAAGAGTGGGATTTGGACTTATAAAAATTCTTGTGAACTTGTCTTAGAAAGAATTTTTGGAAATAGTTTTTGAACACCTTAAGAATGTTATGTTGATGTTTCATTGCATTTAAGAGATTCCCTATTTGAAAGCTAAACTCCTTCAAGACTATGAGTTTTGAAAAATATTTTAGGAAAACCCTCACCTAGAAACTTTCCTTGTTTGAATATCTCACTTGATTTTGGATAACCCTAACCATAGAGGGCCGAGGGTTGTTTCGAAAATGTGATGTTTGTAAATGGTTTTTGAAAAAGGTTTTTGAAAAAAATGTTTAGGGTTTGAGAACACTAAAATAAACCATGTAGGTTTCATTTAATGTATCACTTTCCTTAGGCAACCCTAACCATAAAAAGGATAGGTAGGGTTGTGAGTTTTTTAAATCATTTTTTAAAGTAGTTTTTTTTTTGTAAGTGGTGAGTATCTATTCATTTGAGGTTTAAGACAAGTTTGAGAGAGCTTTTGAAAATATTTTTTAGTGGAGTATAAGCATGTTGAAAAAACTTTTGGATTAGGGTTTTTGAAAACTCAAAGGTGTAAGAAAACATGTTTTAAAAAATCATTTGAGTTGAAAAGATGGTTTGAAAAGAGGTTTAGAGTTGTAGTCTTGAAACCATCTAATCTTGGTTAATTGGGAAATTAGGGTGAAGGTAACCTAAGGTTGAACCGACTAGGGTTAGATTAACCAAGGGTTGGACCGACTAGGGTTAGGAGATGGTTTAGGAAGGTGGCTACATGCATGCACTTGAAATGAAAATATTGAAAATCTATGATTCTATGTGAATAAAGAAAATATATGATTTTATATTACAAATGGAAAGATATGATTGTATGCTAAAAAAATAGAAAGATTTGATTTGAAATTGGAAAATGAAAGATTTGAATTAAAAAGGGAATGATTTGATTTCATTTCCAAAAAGGAAAGATTTGATTTTATTATATATATATATATATATATAAAAGGAAAGGTTGGATTTTATAAAAAGGAAAGGTTTGATTTTGTTTCCAAAATTGAAAGATTTGATTTTATTTCAAAAAATGAAAGATTTGATTTTGTTTTCAAAATGGAAAGGTTTGAGAAATCTATGATTTTCTGTGCAAATCTTCTATAATTTTATGTGAAATATTTTGCATGGAAAACTTATAATTTTGTGTGATACTTTTTTAAAACAACTCAAGAGAGTTATGCACTTTTTGAAAACATAATACAACAAAAACTTTGAAGACCATTTTTTGATGCAATTTGAAGTATGATGAATGAAGGTTAGGGGATAAAACTAGCGTTTTCTAAGGTATGAACTTCAAGGGTTTTGACTTTAGCTTCAAGACAATGACAACTTTTAGACCAACACTTTGAATGGGGAATTTGGAGAGTTTTTAAAACAACTAGGTCTTGAAAAAGAATAGTTAGGGTTCGAAACCCTAATGTGGCCCTTGGAGACCTCTTTGAATATACCACTTTCCTAGAGCCATCCTAACCATGAAAAAATCATAATTACTTTAGGATTGTGATTTTGAAAAACAAATTAGATCTTGAAACCCTAATATAGACATTGGTGGCCACTTTGAATATGTCACTTTCCTAAGGAAACCTTAACCATGAAAATATTAGAATTACCCTAGGATTGTGAGTTTGAAAGCAAAGCAATTGTAATCAACGCATGATCATGACAATTATAATGCAAAGGGTTGTGAACATACAAGGTTTAAGGTTTCACCATATAATCAAGAAGACTTGAAACCACACCATCACAAGGTAGACTATAAGAAGGCCCCCGACCTGTGATCTCCCTAAGGTTTTTCCTAGGCATGGACCCAAGGTCCTCGTGTTTCAGGCATACAAGAAGAAGAGGTAGAAGACGGGGATTAAAATAGAGAACAGCTCAAGAGAATTAGGAGGGAGAAGAGAAAGAGGGGGAGAGCATAAACTTTAAAGAAAAACCCTACATTGTCTTCAAATCTTCTCGGAGCTTCAATAGAGGCTTGACATGAACTTGTAGAGGACTTGAGAGGCTTGGAGGCTAAAGAACCTTGAGAGAATTAGAGTTTTGGGAGATTTTCGGGCCTTGAGAGAGAGAGGCAGAGCTTCTTTACAAATTTTCGGACCTGAAATATGCTAGGGGTGGCCTATATTTATAGGCAAAAAATAAAGGATGTGGCGCTAGGCCAAAATTTTGCCAGGGGCCACTAGGAGTGGCAGCAACCATTTTTTGGCCAGGGGCCACTACAAGTGGCACTCAGCCCTAGATTTTGTGGATATTTGATTTTATTCAACTTTGGGCTGCAAGGCAAAGATTTGGGCGCCACTTCTAGTGGCTCCTAGCCATTTTTTTGGCCAGACTCCACGACAAACGGCTCTGGTTCAATTTAGAAAGTTGTTGGGCTACGGGGCCCAACTGAGAAAAGGATAGGGGCACTCGGGAGTATCTCGGGATTTATCAGTTTGTACCCAGAGCCGGTGTGGTTGAAAAGGGTGACTGGCCCATCGGGGGTAAAACAGTCATTTTGATTGGGAGTCACCGAAATTGGTCCGAAGATTACTGGAATGGGATTTGAAGGTTAGGGACACTGAGGGGAATGTCCAAAGGGCTATCGGCCTGATACTCAAAGCCATTGTGGTTGAAAAGGAGTGATCGGCCCGATAGGGGCAAAATGGTCATTTTGACTCGGAGTCACCAGAGTTGGTTTGAATGGCATTCTGAGCATGTTAGACTGTCTGGGGACCGTCTTGGAAGGGTGACCTTATCGCTTTGAGGACTTAGGTACTTTCTCGAAGAGCGTGTCGGGTGGGCCCCACCAAGGGTATTTTACTTATTTGGCCTCTAATGGGCCTAGTGGGCCTGAGAAGCGGTTGATTGAATGGACTAGAGTCTAGAAGCCGATTTAGGCTTGAATGTGTTATGGTGTTTGATTGTGGGTCCGTTCAGACTAGAGATTGCCGAACGGGCAAAAATGAGGTGCTTACAATGTGCCAAGATGATTTTCAAAACAACCCTCTGTTGAGTGGTTTTTTAAAAATTTTGCTTTCTTGAGTTTATGTAAAAATGACTTTCAAATCCCTTAACTCCCTTGAGTTAATTTTGAAAAAGAGTTTTACATCAAATCATAACTTTCTTACATAAAATGACACTTTTGAAAGTGTTTCTCAAAAGTTCTTCATATAAAATCATAAGTTTTCAACATAAAATTATAAGGTTTTCATATGAAGTCCTAGTTTTCAAGAGAGCTCTTTCAAGTTTTGTGCATAAAATGACACTTTCTAAACCTTCCAAAACCATTAGGGTCAAAACTCTAGTTCAAAATCACTAAGTTCAAAACCCTTACTCAATACTTCTTCCCAAAACCATTAGATTCAAAAACCCTAGTTCAAAACTACCTTTCAAAATCATTAAGTCTAAAACCTTAGTTCAAAATCACCCCTCAAAACCACTAGGTTCAAAACCCTAGTTCAACCTAACCTTAGGTCAATCTAACCCCAGGCTAACCTAACCCAAGTTAAGTTAACCCTAGGTCAATCTAATCTTAGGCTAACTTAACCATAGGTTAACTAACCCAAGGTCGTTAAACATAGGTCAACCCCTAGGTCAATCTTAACCCTAGTTAGCATATCCTTAGTTTATTTAATCCTAGTTAGAAACCTCTCTCAAGTAATCCAATCATAAGTCTTCATTCGAAATCTTAAGTTTAAGAGCCATTCTCACACTTGTCTCCAAAATTCTTCACTCTCTTGAGTATTCAAAAACCATGTTGATGAAACCTTTTCAAATGTTTTTCTAACCTTACTCAAATTGTTTTCAAAGTTCTCTTGAACTTGTATTGACTATAAATGATTAGATACTTAGCATTTTTCAAAAACTAGCTTCCAAAATATTTTTTAAAAACTCACAACCGTAAGGATGATCTTAACCCTCTCATGGTTATGCAAAAGACTGTGATACATTAAATGAAACCTTCATAGTTCATATTAGGTTTTCAAACACTAATTATTTTTAAAATCTCTTTCAAAAAGGATTTACAAGAATTATATTCTTGAGACAATCTTAGTCTTTTTATAACTAAGGTTTCCAAAGAAAAGTGAAATATCAATTGGGACCATCATGATTCACAACAGGGTTTCAAAACTTTTAAGTTTTCAAAAATGATAAAGGAAGTTTTTAGCCCTTTTCCTAAAAGGTGGTTTTCAAAAATCATTATCCTAAAGGAGTTTAATTTGATCAATAACTAATCTCTTAAATGTGATGAGATATCCGATCAACCATTTCATAAGGCATATAAAATGATTTTCAAAACTTTTCAAAGGCAAGTCTTTAAGAGTTCTTGTTTTCCTCCAAATCCAAATTCAAATTTCAAAATCCTCTAATCAACTTTTGAAAACATTTCAAAACTTTGTTGAGTTGATTTCAAAACTTTTTAAAACTCCCTTGAGTTGATTTCAAAACAAATCAAAACTTGTTTGAGTTGATTTAAAAAATACTCTCTGAACTCTCTTGAGTTGATTTAAAAACATTCCAAAACTCTCTTAAATTCTATTTCAAACACACTCAAACTCTCTCGAGTTCGATTTCAAGTCAAAACTCTCTTGAGTCCAAGTTTTAAAACCTTCCAAGACTACCTTGAGTTAACTTTTTAATTGTGCTCTTGCACGAACTACGAATGACTTGATTCTTACCAAATAAAATGCGTAGGCAACCTAAATAGGTGCGGTCATAACCCTTATTAATTTCAAGTCAAATGCCCTTTCAAAAGCTTTCCTTTCATCAAAATTACTTTTCAAAATCAAATTTTAAAAACTTTCTATTCTTTCAAAAGTTTTTTCAAAAATATGCATCAAGCATCATTCATCCACAAAGTGATGACCAAACCCCATTTTGAAAACTTTAATAAGTGGATACAAGTGCATATTAAGTAACTAAAGATTAGTAAGTAATTAAGGGTAAATCGACATGTAGGTACCGATTATCGGGTGGGTAGGATAATGATCTTAGAATATCTTCCTTACACATAACCAACCCTCAGACTATAGATCTCTAGTGTGAAAACTAACATGGAGTCATTTTCAAAAAGGACTTTAAAATGTTTGAAAAAAGTAGTTAAAAATCTCACTTTTCAAAACCTTCTCTAGAAGGCATTTTCAAAAAATTTAAGTTTAGTCTTTGGATTATACTTAGTTTTAGGTGATCTAAAACATCTTTAACTATATTAGATGACAACTCTAAATTTTTTCAAAATGTCCTTACTCAAAAATTAATTTCCAAGATTAAACCCCTCATCGCACTTGTCCTTTTAGGAAGGTGAGTTGTAATATAGAAAATACCAATTCTACTCGAGTCAAGACTATGAAATCAAGTAAAAACTGAGGCATGACATGGAATATTTATTTATCTGTTATTGGATTAACTATCATTTTGTCCCTCTAACTTTACATTAAATTTTAATATCATCCTTTAACTTTTATTTCTTGTATTTAACTCTTCAACTTTTAAAATTAAGTCAATGTAATCTAACATTTTTAAATAGGTAAGGAAATTAAATATTAATTACACTTTCACCATCTAAACTATGACTTAATATATTTGCCCATTGAACTCAAAATCGTTATATTTTTACTCTCATAAATTTCAAAATTAAGAGATTGTTTGGTCAAAATTCTATACTAATATCTAAATCAAAGAGAAAAAAAAAATTTCTTGGCTACAAAATGGTATAAACCCTCCCAAAATGTATAATAAAAATGCTAAAATTATCTACAAAACTTTACCTTTATTAACCATCAGTTATTAACCCTGCCAATATTAAAGATATTTTTGAACTACACATTTGTTACTAAATAAACCTTATGCTGTATTAAACCATAAATGATACAAGAGTTAATTTTGTCTTTTGTATTAACAATGTCAACAAATTAAAATTCTAATAGTTTAAGGATACAAATGTAAAATTTTTTACTTTAGCTGGTAAAGTGAAACTGAATGTTAGTTGAGAGAGTCAAGTGTAATTAAGCCTTAATTTGTTTTCTACCCATTTTAAAATATTGGACCATGTTAACTTACTTTTAAAAGTTGAAGGACTTGAATAGAAAAAATCAAAGTTGAGGAATGACATTAAAATTTAAGTCAAATTTAGAGAGACAAAATAACTTTTTACCCTTTTTCTTTCTTTGTGTAATGAGATTTGGACCTCGACCTTCATGATGTAATCCAACATTATTTACATAAAAATAAAAATAAATAGTACTTCGGTTCATGCAACTATAATGGTTAAAATAAGCTAATTAATTACCAACAATGTGCTCCATAAAAATAAGCTACTTAACAACCCGTTTGTTTGCGGGATAAGAAAATAGGGGATAAATAATATTGTGAGTTTAGAAAGATGTTGATAGATGATAAGTAATACTATAATATTATGAGAGATTACTTATACTCTACCTGGTTATAGTAGAATAAGAAATATGATAAGTAATACTATATTTATTGTGCCTAATAGAGATGAGATAAGGAATGAGATAAGTGCCTAAAATTACTTTATTGCCCCTAAAATATAATATATATACAAGAGAAGGGATAAAATTCAAATTTTACACTTATCCCCTCTCATAGGATGTGTAATCCAACCTCCTATGTGATATTGCACATGCACTATTTTGTGGGATTTCATCTCCACTTAGATATGTAATTTCTCATTTTTTTATATGCCAAACATAGGTATAAGGTGTCCACTGGAATTGTTATCCAATCCTATGGCTCCCCTTTTTTCTATTATTTTTTGGGAATAACCAAACCTAAGACAATCCCATAGCCCTTGTACCCCAAGGCTGCGTTTGGTTGAGGGATAAAAGTGGAGGGATTGAATTAGTTATTCCGTGGGTCTCACAAAACTCATGTTTGACAAAGAAAAAATTGTATAAAATTAGTCATCCCTCCGGACTATTAATCTCCTACAATGGGAGATAAGTAATACCATGGGGAGGTGATATTACTTATTCCCTCTCTTCAAATAAACTCTAAAATAATATTTTTACCCTTCTTTTATTATTATAATAAATTTATATAATATTAAATAACCATATTATAATTTAAAATTAATTTTTCTAGTAACTTTTTATTTTTAATGTGATATTTTAATAAAATAATATTTCTTATTCCTATCATAATTTCATCCTAACTAAATATAATATGAATAATCTCTCATCACACCAAATATTATTTATCATTACTTTTTTAATTTCACAATATTACTTATCCTTTTTTCTTATTCAGTAAAAAAATGGGGCCAAATGACATAGACCTCCACTAAACCAACTTTCCTTTGAATAGTCAATTAGTCATTAGCATTTGGTGGACTGGCTAGCAGGAGGAAAGAGCACTTGTGCCCGAAATCACTTTTTTCTATTAACGCTATCTATAATTAAGAGCACGTGTGTCTGAAATCACTTTCAAAATTTTCATACAAAAATAACCATCAAAATAATATGATAGTGATTAAGACTCATGTGGTAAGTGACTTCATGGTATGAAACTTCACTTTAGGATCCTCGTCAATGAAGATGAAACTACTAGGGTAGCCATCAAAAGTAAAATGGTCAAGTTTGTAATGAATGTGAAAACTATGACTGAAAAGATTACATTGCAAGTATAGAGTATGTTTAATCTTATTGTGGGGGATAATCTCTGGCTCAACCCAATGGGTGAGGCTCAATTTACGCAAATTAAAGTTGGGGCTACTTGGCGGCCCAAATTGGAAATAGAGGAAGGGCCGGCCTTGACTGCCGACCTCCTCCCCACCATAGCCCAAACCGCGAAAGATGAGCCCAAACTACTAGCGGTCTTTGAGTATTAAATGCAGAGTTAACTTGCATTAAATGCACAAGCAGCTGCCCACGCGACGTCGACATGCGCCTCCGGTCAGTCGGAATCCCCCGCGATGGTGCACCAGACTCTGTAAGTAGTCAGGCGGCGTCAATGATGATGCCTACCTAGCAAGCCATGAGAGCTTGCTGATAGGTTATGCCAAACACACTCCATTGATCACATTATAAATATCTAAGACATTGAGAGCCAAGTATGGACAATAAACTCCAAGCATTCGCAACTTTCATTCGTTTTCGTCTCGATTAAGCTTGCTAACTTAATCATCGGAGTGTGATCAGCCCACCAAAGGTCGACCACTTCTAATCTCCTTCTTTGACAGGAAGTTTGGACTCATTCATTTTGGGTTTGAGAGTTCGGCCCAGCCTTCCCAAAAAATTTCACTTACACTTATAATTGAAGAAATTTGCTTTCATGGAAGGTTTAGTAACTAGAGCACCTCTACCCACAGTCACAATTGTAAGCAATATTTTTTTTAGTAGTGACTAATGCCCACCCTCTTCTGTCCACTCTAGATATCATCTTCATCATATGTTCACCGAGAAACCTTTTATATATTTATTGTTTTGCTTTCCCGTGCATGTTAAAGATCAAAATACGGAAAGTTAGGGTTTCCTCCATGCTTCCTAATTGAGAAAAAAAATGATTAAACATTTTTTAAGACATTTTGGCAATGGACTATGTATTAAAAACGCATAATTTTAGCAAACCATTATACAAGGATCTCTTTAAGTAACGGTGAGAATTAGGCAACCTACATGTATATTAGGTGAGAATATGACAACTAATTGCAACGAGCTTTTGAACATGCTTTACAAGCTCTATTGTGCCAATGGACCTTAAAAGCTTGTTTCATACAACATGCTTTATGGCCAAGACCAATATAGTTTAGTGGCATTCATTAGGAACATTGACATGTCAATTTTATCTAGCTATCATGGGGATTGATCAAATGGAGTGTTTTGTGTTTTTGGAAGACGCTCCTGAATGCCTCTCAGTAGGCCTCTGCTGATTGGAGATATCTACCTCTACCGACTATATATAAAGCGTGAAGAACCTCTATGAACAGTGTTTTTAATAGCGTTTTTGTGTTTTTGTTGCAAACTGTCCATATTGCCCTGCGGTTTGAGTATGTGGAGTTACTTGTTTTGAAGTCAATTCACATCAGTTGGGTACTTTGGATTGAGTCCAATTCCGTAAATGCACGTCTGATACTGAAAGGTCTTTTTTACCCGTGCTATGGTTTGTTATTGACCATTTTATTCTCTTACTTTTTGTTCTTGGTAAGCCTAATTTTCTCTCCTTTTGATTTTTGGAGTTTGGGGGTAGTATAGGAAGTAGAAAAAATCTACAGGATGATTGAGAGATATATTCAGGTCATCTAATCTCGGTTTTCGGTCCTTCTTGAAATTACTTATTTGTCTTTGAATATTTTTTTTATTTGTTCATAGTTTAATGTTTAGGTGCACTCCTTAAAGTAAGGATATAAATGGAATTTCAGACCTTTCTGATGGGAGACTTCTGTCTCGTCCCGTCTTTTCCTAATTTCCTGAGCCCTATTGTTCGTCTCTTGCTTTATGTTCATATTTTTCTCGTCACTTTGAAAGTTATTTTGTAATTTAGATTTTAATTAAATTTATTCTCAGCCGGGTAAGAAGGTTTATAAATTGAGTATAGTAATTTCAATTCAAACATAGATTTTATTACTCACAACAAAGTTTATGAGTTAAATCATTTACTCTGGGTGCTGATGCTACTGTTTTTTGTTGGCTGCTAGTTTTGATTAGCAAACAAAATAGCTTTACTGATCATGCCGTGTGGCTTCTTCGACTAACAATGTGACTCAAAAGTGCGTTGATTTTTTTGGGAGGGCACTCGTGTTTGCATGTCTCTGACTGCGGGTATGGGTAAGCATGCTGCAAGTATACGAGGTGTAATTTTTTCTTTCCATTGTTTGTTAGATTAGATATGGTATTATATTGTTTCAACAAGAACATCACACCTGCATAAACTTTGCATGGTTCTTTTTTTTTCTTCAAAAGTTTGTGTTTATTTCTTTTCTTTTCTTTTCTTTTTTCCATCTTATGTCCCTTTTTGCTTTTGTTGGATGTGGTTTTTATTCGACTTTTTGTATTTTGCATTCCCTTTTGAGTTGGTGTTTGGGTTATCAGTGGATGTTGGTTTATTTTTTTCTCTTATGTTTGCCTATTTGATTTTTTTGGATTATCTGTTTTCACAAGGGTAGTTTCATCGAGTGCTCTTGGGCTTGTGGAGGTTCTTCTAGGTGATTATGTTTTCTTACTCTAATATCTTGGTTCTAATAGTTATTTTGTTATTTTAATTTTTGCTAATTTATACGTGGTTTTCTGTTGCTTAGATTTTGCTTTTACTTTAGTGGTCGACTTTTTCCGTCGGGTCATTTTGCTTTTTATTCTTTAGTTTTTTTCCTTTTCAATTGAGTAGTTTATATTAAAGACGAATATGTGGTTCCAATAAGTAGGATACTTGTTTGTTGCTTGATGTAATGCTTCAATGAGTTGTCACTTCTTATCATTTTGAGGAAGCATAGCATTCTTATCAAAAAACACTTTCATTGTAAGTTGGTTTTTATACCTCTTCAAGTCCAAATTTTATGATTCACTAATGTCCAAGAGCAACACATTGCATGTTTTCTAGGGTATTTAATGAGCTTGATAACCAAATTGAGTCGTTCATATTATTGTAGAACATAGGTAACTCCCAGTTTTCTTCTATACCTTGGTGTACCCAAGTTTTTTTTCCCCTCAAGCATCTCCTTGGAGTCAATCCAACACAACATGATCTCGAAGAATGTTATTTTGTTATCACCCATCCAAAAACTCTAAAGTTACCAGTTCAATTAGACGTTAGAACAGCTTGGCTTAATGTTACACCATTGGAAATTCTCTTTTAGTTACTAGCTTGATCTTGGTTGATTTATGATTCATTTTTAAGGGTGCTCATACTTCATCCTTCTCTATGTTAACCACTGGAATGCTTCGCATTAATGACCAGATTACCCTTATTGCCATTTCTATGCAATTTTTTCTTTACACCAAATGAACCTTATGTATTTCACATCTGATTAGATTGTGTAAATCAAGGTCTTTGTGATTCTTCCTGGGCTTGTTGGTGTTTCGAAGTCACTGTATGACCGTTGATGACCCATTTTGGCACTGTGAAGTGAGAGGTCTACTCTTCACATCCAACGAACTTAATTAAAAAACTCATGTTTTCTATCAATAGCATATCTAGATATATCTTTTTAACTTTCATTTATTGCGGCGTATTTCTCTACCTGTTAGTGATCTCTTACTTTGTTGTGGCTTTGTGTGCAGAAGTGGTTGTGATGGTGGTTAGCCTCTTTTTGCATGGCGATATTTCATCCATCGCGTTGTCGTCTTGAAGAGGTAAAAATATTTGTGCCTTGCAGTAAGGTTATAAATGCCATCATTTGATGTTCAATCTCAGAGCTCTTTCTTATTATCATTATTTAAATTCTCACACTGTTTTTTATATCATTTCACATTCGGTGCCGAAAATATTTCCTTATAAGGTTGCATAGGTATGTGTGTCTTCTTGTTTATAGGATTTTTTTATTTGACTACTATACATTTTGGGACATAACATTTTGCTCATTCCAAGTCAAGGATTTACAAGCACGTGTTAGGTAATACACTGGCATGATTTGTTGACATTCTCGTCAATCCAGTCTATCAAAGTGTTATACTGTTAATATCTTACATTTGCCAGAGTGATATTACATATTTATGTATAGACTATATCCATTTTCATGTCATTTTGATGTTGAACCAGGGCTTAAGCGGTATGTATTTCTGTCCAATACATTGTGATCACCTATGTTAAATTAGTGGTTGTTCGGAGTAAAATCCCAGGTTTGCGAGCTTTGAATTAATTTGGCTTTTCACCTTCATGGTTTTGTAACTTGGGCAGACAACACAAGTTTCCAAAAACTAAAAAAGTGATATAAACAGTCTAAATGGAGTTTCTCTTTTTTCTTATACCATTGTTCCCTATGAATCCCTGATGTTTACTTACACTAAGACAATCTAGGTGACTTGGGTGACTATGGAAATTACTTGTCTCATTATCCAATTATCCCTATGGAAAATGTTTCACCATATTGCCCTTTGGAGTCCAAATGAATTGAGTGGTTATCGTGACTTGATATGCGACTTGTTTTCTTTTCATTTTACGTTAGCTTATTGCACTCCTAACAAAATTTGATCCAAATGAATGTCCACTGGATTGTTCTAGACCATGTGAGATTAATTGTCCTACTCAATATTATTGGAGGGTGCATCTGGTGTACTCCAAGTACTTTTTTAGCACAATGTTGGTCGCTCTTTCTTTCTATTATGTTTTCCCTTAACAATGTTGAATTTCCTATATATTTGCAATTGGAAACTGTGTTGGAATTGTGTATATCCTTTTAATAATTCTTTGTTTTTTCAACGGTTCAATTGATCTAGGAGCAATTACATATGTAAGATATGCTTTTGCTCCAGCTGAGCTTCTAAGAAGAGATGATGTTGATGTTGTGGGATAACATCCAAGCGGTAAATAGCCTTATAATTGTCCAGTAATATCTATTTCACTTATCATTTGATTTGACAATTTCATTTTGTTTTCGATGGCATCCATGAAAAATTATGTCATCTAAATTGAAGTTGTTAGTTTTCCTTATTTATGTGAACGTTTACATTGTGATGATGGCTTTCTGTATGTTTTCTCTCAGCTTGACGGAGTAGCAAAGCGGGCTTAACCCATTGCGTAAACACAAATGGAGGGTCAAGCTTCTCTCTGAATTCTGGTAAATTTTTGATCTTATTGTTGTTTCTATTTTTCACAAATGGAGGGTCAAGCTTCTCTCTGAATTCTGGTAAATTTTTAATCTTATCGTTGTTTCTATTTTTAGCACTGAAAATTGTGATTGACAAATTTCCTTGTATAACTGGCTAAATGGTGAGCATTGTTTAGGTTGGTCTTCTACTAACATATTGATATTGTTATTATATCTCTATTAATTTAGTTATTTTTTTATTTTAAAAGTTAAATTTATTTTAAATAGTTCCAGAGTTTGGTCCCTGTTTTCTTTAAGAAATTTTGTGATAATATTTTTATTTACAGAAGGACTATGAGAAGTGGCTATCATATGTTAGGAGCATAGGATTGTCTTCCCCATAAAACCTATGTACATCTCTCTCTCTCTCTCTCTCTCTCTCTCTCTCTCTCTCTCTCCGTGTGATAACTTTGAGATACAAACTGTTGCAATTGCAATCCATCTGCTAAAGTCTCCAGTTATGAGAGCATGTATTTACATTTTTTTTTTAATTGTTCAGATTTTTTCAGTTTCAAATAGATTAGGTTTGAGTATTTAGTATAAATTCTTTTTTCGACAAAACGTAACACAACATGTGAAACGCTATCGAGTTGGTATGGGTTTATTGCATTAGTTCATTGCTTTTTGCTCTCTTCATATTCTATCTAAATTGGTGTATATTTATTGGCACTAAATTCTCTAACAAATTGTATTTTCTTTTACTTCATTTGTCATACTTCAAAATTCATTATAGATTCATCTTATGCTACTACGGTAAATTTGCAAGCTTACCAAAAGAAATAGAAGATAAAGAAATGCTAATTTATGATTTTCAATATGTTGAACACTGATAACACTATAGATGTGTATAAAAAATAGTTTTCAATGTATTTTTGCATTCATTCTAACATTCATTATTTTTATTTCAATATTTTGTATTCTTCCTATGCATATGCATTCCCTGTTTTAACTTTCTATCATTAATAGCAATTCCAGTCTCATGCATACATTCCGTTCTATGAAAATATATAAACTTAATATCAATTTATACTAACTTTTGATTTTTCGTATTTTCAACCGTGTATTCAAAATTTTATATGTATCACTCCAATGGAAAAAATTTCTTTTCCTTTTTTGTTCACTTCAACATGTCAACACGTTTTAAATAAAAATTACAACACTATGAATACACATTAGTTAAAATGACAATGACAAGAATAACGGTTTAAAAATATAGTAAATTTTAATAAGAATGAAAATAAAGCTTTGGTGCAGTTACAATTAAATAGAATTATATTTTACCATGTCGCGCCATTTGAAGAATCCACACGTTATCAAGAAAGCTACCACTGGTAATGAAATTTAACGGAATCAATTAGTATGCATCTATATTTGTAATTGTACTTTAAAAGAAAGAGTAATTAAATATAAATGTATAACAACTTTTTATATCACATTGTATTAGCATATATATAGTTTCTTGTGTGAATTCTTTAGGTGGTGTGACATATTGATAGCTTTCTACGATGTCGTTGGGTGGATCAGGGTAATGTGTATATAGACAAGCATACATGTGTTACTAATTCATTGTAGCACCTTTTCTCTCATCTTTTGATTTCAATGGCACCCATATTTGGACTAATTATTAAATTGCATGTTTCCTCCACAAATAAAATTCTTCTAGCATTTTTATCTTTTGTTTACCAGAAAAAAAAAAAAAAAAAGTGAACGTAGTGTTAAAGCTTCTTTCGAGACCCAAAATCACATATGAAAAGATCAAAAGTGTTTGAAAGTTCACTAATGTTATTACTATATTTTTTAATATTTCTTTCCATAAGATGCTTCATTTAGCTACATCTAGAGTGTCATGCAGTTTTCTTTTTTTCTTTCGTGAGCGTAGTATTCAAAATAGCAGAAATTACATTAACCAATAAGCCTATTCTCCACAATGGAAAAGGCTGAAAAAAATGGATTTGAAGTTTAAATTTCTTATTATATATGTAGATGCTACAATATAATTTTTTCTAATCCATTTTGTTGATCTACTTTTCTAACTACTAAACAATGTCTCCACTACTGAGTAACCTCTGCATTAAAAGAAAAAAGTAGAAAAATGGTGAGTATTGTTCAATTTGTGTGTTTTTATATTGTTGTTAACATTTATTCTTTCAGAGTTTACCTATGAGCGAACCTGACAAAGCTTTTGACATTGTTCAGCTTGTTGTCGGTTGCAGAAATTACTGATTCATTTGCTTGGAATTCAACAAATGAGAGAATCCATTGCTAACGAACTTCTACATTCTCCATCTCTGCATCAACAAATTATACTACAAACTGTCAACTTCATGCTATGCAAACTTGCATGTGAACTCTGCTATTACAAAACACAATCCCACAAATGTTCCCTTTGTATACATTCACATAGATTTCCATTTCTACCTATTTTTCAATTAACTGATTCAAACTCACATTATTGCCCCTGACTAACTTTTCACCTGTAATCTATAGACTTTTTTCTCCTCCCTTGATATATTATAACTATGTAATTGGCACCAGGTTGCGTGCTGGGCACGCAGCTCTCTCACTAGTGATAGGAATAACTTCTGGAGAGAGCTTAGGCCTTCCTTGGCTTTTGTTGTTTATCTTACTATGCATAAAAAAATAATAAAAATTTTGTAGATTTGGGTTCTCCGGCGCCCCAGAGGTGGCATGACCCAGTTGCTAGACCCACACTGGTGCGGGACTTCCTAGTCTTATTTAATTAGGGTTATAGGAGTCCTAGACAAGAGGGGATTCATAACAAATATAATTGTAAACGAGTCGAACCAAATAATAGATTAGTCAAGTTTTGTTTAAATTTTTATTTGAGTTTAGTTTGTTTAACTTTTAAATCGAGCTCAATCGAGTTTTAATTAAACTAATCATGAATCAAACTCGAGTAGTTTGAATATTTTTAGTTTGAATATTTTTAATATATAAATTTATCAAGTTGAGTTTTGTAAATTAACTAATTTTAAAATGTATTTAAGTTTGATTTGTATTCTGTAGTGTTAAAAACGAATAGCTATGATTTCTTTTTTTTTTTTGTTTTTTGTCCTCACTAAAAGCATGGTAGGAAACAGCGCCATTAAAAGGTGAAAGCATGGTTGCCAGCTATGTTTTTATTCAAATGTGTAATTTAAACTATAGTTACAAATCACACTTTTACTGACGCAACAATATCATAATCACAAAATATTATTCGAAACTTTTGAAGTGCCCAGCGGGGCCGTCTAAAGTAACCATTTAAATGAGGTTTTTTTTTTTATATTTTTTAATATTATTGGAATTTTTTTGTTGACTTTTTGTAAACTAGTGTTTTTTTTTAAATTAACTATTTTGTAAATTTTGAGCCTTATTTTTGTTGAAAACTTTTTTTTCTCTCTTTTAGATTGGGGTCTTTATTTTTCAAAAAACAAAAAATGCAGGAACTATATAAGGTCTTAGTAGCATGTAAAGTTTTTAAAAAAATTGAAGCATACAAAATATTTTTTATTTATACAATTGTTTTAGTTAAACTCTTTTTTTTAAGTTAATTAGTGTAGTTGATTTTAGGTCCTTTTTTTTTTTTTTGAAAAAGCGTATTTTCCCATTTGGCCTAAGGTTTAAATTTTTGGGCCCTTCAAAATTTTTTTTGTTCAATTTATTTGTTTTCTGTTGAATCAGTAATTTTTTGTTTTTAAATTCACTAGTGTAGTTAATTTTGGACTTCTATTCTAGCATAAATCTTTTTATTCTCTCTAGATTGGGCCTTTTTTGAAAAAAAAAATGTAAAATATATAAAAGGTTTTTATTATATAAAATGTGAGGTTTTGAAAATTTTAGAGCCTTCGAAAATTAGGGACGTAAAGCGAAGGCTTTGCTCGTTTTAAGCTTCAGTCAGTCCTGATGTCACATCATCCTTACTCCATCTCTTATAAATATAATAATAATTTCTTCTGCTTTGTGGTTCCAAAAACATTTTTCGAAATCATCTTAGTATTCACCTAGTAAGGAAAACTTATTAGTCACTACATTTGAAAGGTGAAATAAGAGTGTTGTGGCACTCTAAGAGTATTGAGTAGATACAATGTCACACTTTCATCCTAATTAAACATTATTAATGTCACATTAGGCGAAGCGTAATTGCACAGGTCATAGTATCTGCAAACGACATCTTAACACACATTAAAAAAAAAACACGGCGGAATATACACCAATGATATATATAAATAAGGACTATCCTCACATACCATAATGGATATCAAAAATAAACTATAAACCACTTATATCATTACAAATTCAGATACATAACAAATTCTCATATCTTAAGCTACCATGAAGTATAATACAACTATAAACTAAATTTCAATATCTTATACAAACAAGACAAGAAACTGAAAGTAAAGCAACAAGAGCTTTTTCAAATCTCGAGACACAACAATTCTGACACCGATATAAATGCCACAGCGGCTAAAACTAGGATTACACTGAACTGAACTGTCATCCATATTACTTGTTAAAAAGCCTGTGTGGGTATGAGCTAATTATCAACGTGCTCACAATAGATAATTAAATTCATAAAGAATGATATATACATAATCACAGAATCAGCTATCAATAGATAACTCACCAATCAGTAATATATAATCATCCACAAAACACAAACATCAATAATATGTAATCATCCTCGCATTATCACTAACAATGTAATATGCTTCATGAAATGCGATATTTCTTGTGATGAAAAGCATGAAACACTCGAATGTGCGTGCGATTTAGATAGTGTTGACCTAATATATTGATAGCTCGTTATTAAGGAATGCCTACCACGGCGCCTCTAGACTAGTCCATCGTGACCAAACGTTTTGGTTAGCCCACTATGGCTAATTCTCTCCAGTACAATGCAAGGCATACGATATGAATGGTATGTAATATCGCTATATATAATCACCAATATCACCTCATATAAAATAATCAAACAATTTAATATGAATATTTCTCACATATACACTTACAAGCAACAATACTATTCATTCAATATGATTAAGACTATCTTATATTCTCATATGTTACCGCACACGCACACCATAACAAAGATCACTTCTTAATTGATGTTGATAGCTATTGCTCTCATTTAGCACCTAACACCCAAAATTATGTTAGATTGAAAAATATAATTCACAATTTTTTAATAATACACAATTATGATCCACACTCTTATAACATGAGATATGTAATGTCAATGAGATATTAAAACACAATGTCATATAACTCATCCTCTAATGTAATGCAATAGCTTAAAATTATCAAAATTTACCAAGTCTTCTAATATACTAACACTAACACAAGTCACATAACATCGACACAACTTCATAGGTTTATACCTAAAATTTTCAAAACTTGGAGAATACGAAATAGACATCTCAAAGAGTATTCAGACTAAATTTCACATTTATTGAACAAGCTTAAGTATTTATTTGATATTTTATAAACCAGTCAGTGCTGCAAAAATGAGAATTCAAATGCAAATAGTCCATCTTTGAGAGGTTTTTAACATAGGCAAACAACATCAAAATGGTCTGAAATTTGGCATATACTCTTATCCACATTTATAATATATACAATAAAAATTTCACAATGTTTTGAATTCTCTAACATAGTCAAATGTTTCTGTCAATGTAGAGGTCACAGATTAGAGTAACAGATTTCAACAGTAATAGTCTAATTTCTAAAATTTACCATTATTCAAAAATACAATATTTTTTAGTGAAACCAACACTCAAATTACTATTATAATACTAAATTCAAGTGTTCAAAGATTCATCTAGAAATAATATTTTTTGATAAACCAATTCGTCACAAAATAGCTAATATAACTCATTCATGCAAAATATGAAGACTTTGGGCTTCCACCATGGAAACCCCCAATCACTCCTCTCCTCTATCATCTTCCTCTACCTCTTTTCATGGCATAAAACATTATAGTATATACTAAACTATGAAAATGAAATAGATCAAGCAAGAATATTATGATTTTACCTTAAATTTTGAAAACAAGATGCAACTAGCTTACTTCTTGACCTCTTCCTCTTGTTCCTTCTCTCTCTTTCTCTTCTCTCCCTCTATCTCTATTTATTCTTCACTCAGATGATGATCCCAGCCATTATCTCTTCCTCTTTTCTTTTCTCTTTTCTCTATTCTTCCTTCTCTCTCCTATAATGCTTATTCCACCGTCCCTTATTTTATTTTTCACTAACTCTACTACTTCTCTCTACACTCCTCTTTTTTTCTTCTTCCTTTTCTTTCTTTTCTACCTCTCCTCTTCCTCTATATAAGAATGATGACAGTCAACATCTCTTGACTTTCTTTTTTCTTTTTCTTCTTCTCTCTCCCATGATGCTAGGTCCCCCACATTACACTAACCTTTGTTCCCCTATTGTCTTCTCTCTTTTTCTTCACCGAAATGAGAATTGGACTGTCCAATCTCTCTCTATTTTATAAGACAACATTCTACATGCACACTCATGCACATGTCACCAATGACTCATCAACCAACTCACAAATTAACTCACCATTGACTCTCTAATTAACTCACTACTAGTCACAAACACAAGCCACACACACATGCACCCACATAATTTTATATACAATTATTTATAAAATAAATGTAATTAGTTACACATTGTATGTAGGAGTGTAATGTCGGGTTGTAAGGAGTCACCGAGCCGAGTATACCGGAGGAAAACAAGAATGGTTGGATGAAGGGTGAAGTAGTTCAGCTGAGAGAAAGAAAGAGACAATGGAGAGTCACTAGTAATCTGCGAGGTTTTTTTCCAACTCTTTCTAAGGATCTGAAGGCTTCTTATATAGTCCCCCGTCCTAGTCCAAGTAGGATTAGACTCATAAACGATAAGGCCTACCACAAGAATGCCCCATCCATAAGACTTTGTCATGATAAGCTGAAGGACTAGAGTTCAACATGGAGTAATCTCCTTCTCTCAGCAGAACTGGCCTAAAGGCGGTTTGACCCTACGCGGGGGTCCCTCTGACTCCTTCACCCTAAGCCACTGAACCATTTAAACCCTAAATTTTCCGCCAGGTGCCCAACAGGTTGGTTGTCCGGACTTGCCTCCAAGCTTTCTCTAAACTTAGGCAAAGTACCTTGATGCCTCTAAGGCACCCACGAAGTGCCTATGACGTCACGAGTAGATTGTGTGTGTGCTTCATTCGGCGTCCCGATCGCGCAAGTCATGGACGCGTGACGTTCAGCATCTCGAATACGTATCATGACGAATAATTAAAAGAATTCAATGGGTCCCACGTTCGGTTGGACAATAATACCAGGTGGTATGATTACACATAAAGGTACACACATTTAGTCCCCTTGCATGGGCATGCATCGTAGTCGAAACATGCGCGTGCAAGGACGTGTCTGTACAAGCTGACACATTAAATGCACAGCCGACCAAGCAGAAGCGACGTGACTCCTCGAGTTCCCGCACTATGGCGCGTGGCAGAGTAAAACACGGCACCCCAGGTTTTGTCCAAGTATAAATACCAACACTTAGCCTAGGAAGCCAATCTTTGCACAATACGAGCACTGAAAACGCGATTTTTGGCAGGCGATTTCTGACTGACAATTTGTAGTAGGCGATTTCTGACGAACCAGCGTGTACCCAAGACCATGCGTGTCTAACGAGAGAACACATGGGTCGAGACAAAAAAACACTCTCGCCACTACATCGTGCTGGAGAAGCATTGCCCTAGGTTTCGGTAGGTGCAGCTTTCCAGGCATCGTGTTTCGGATAAAGCGACCATTTCTGGTCCACCGTTGAAAACTTCACCCCCTGAACAAGCGCTCATGGGGTAATAATACTGATTGAAAAAAAGGAGATAGAGGATGGATTGTTCCACCCTTCCTCTGTCCTACGATTCCTTATTGAAAGGGGTTTGGTGCCATGGTCATTCATAGCGTATGAGAGCTATAGTTCGGTGCCAGACCATATAGACTCGTGGACCACGTTCGTGTTGACGAATCATCGAGACATTTTGGAGAAGGCAGAAGTGCTCGGGGCAATCCAAACCACTAAGAACTTTTCAATGAACTACAACACGAAACTGTTAGACATGCTAATATAGCGGTGGAGCACGGAGACACACTTTCGCAACCAGTTGGGGGGAATTAGGTCCAACACTAGAAGACACCCAAAATCTCCTTTGGCTGAATACCTTTGGTGAGGTGGACTTTCGTTCATGTGACTTGACAAAGGATGAGCAGGATACCCTGAACTTTTTGTAGACGCGCCTTGCAATGGTGAATCAATGTGGCTCGCGATGGACAACAAACGGGGCGTTACTTGACGCGTATCCCAAAGACCCTTCGAAGAATACATTCGTGCGTTGGATGCGATATTTTTCAGGGACTACCCAATCAAGGGCGAACTAAAGAAATTGGTGAAGGGGGGAAGCAGATATCCCTGCGTAAGTGGTCTGAGGTTTCAAGCAGGGTATACCCTCGCAGGATTCCTCATCGTGTGGCTATCACGACATCTATTAAAAGGCCCACCCCAAGATGGTGAGAATATGTCCCTGTTTCGTCTTGCTACTGTACTGGCACATGGGCGATCAATGGCTTTGGGGCCACTCTTCTTGGGCACGTTATACCAGCGGTTAGATTTGCTACATGAAAGCATGCTCCGATCACATGGGTGGTATGATATTTCAACCTACTTGAGTACCTATTTTTTGGAGATGTTCATTTGTTAGAGATTCCCCAAGTGTGCCCCCATGCTAAACTAGCTGCCCGCGTTTCACAAGGATAAGTTCATAGTGGATGAAGGAGGGAACCTGATACTTAGGGAGTATGGGAAGGAACAACCACTACCCTATAAGCTATCGCAGATTGATCGGTGGCGCCAGACTGGACGACCCAGAAATTTGGGCTTAGTGATTGACGTGGAGACCGAATACGTGTTTAGGCCTTACGTCAAACCTGTAGATGGGATCGCGAGGGGAGTGTCATACCCTGGAGAGAATCTATTAGTGGATAAAGACAATCCTGAATTTATGCTAGCTACGGCCTGGTCCATCCTGGGGTTATTACCGCGGTATGACGAAGAGTTCAGCCAGTACTTTAGTTATTCGGTGATTTACAATCCCCAAAAGGGTTGCTCGTCAACTAGGGTAAAACCAAGGAGCTCCGCGAATCGTACGGAGCCATGACTGCGATGACGGTTTTGTGCGCTATCTCCATGCAACAGTAAAATTGTTGATTGACAATTCAGGGAGCCTGATCATCCCCTAATGTGACCAAGTTGGATCGGTGACCCCCAGGTGGGGCTCGTTATGGGTACGCCAGCTTGATTGAATAAAGCGGTTTATAACAAATCTTATGGATAGGGAATGTCCACCGCCAGACTTCATCAGTCGGCTAGAAAATAAAGTCTTCAAAGTGTTGTCCAAGAAAGCCTTGACAGAGCGAGGCACACTCTCAATATTTGGCCCTAAAAAACTGTCCAAGGCAACAACCGCAGGGTGAAAAGGAAACGTTCTAATGAAGGATTTGAAGAGAGGCCCTTGAAATGAGTAAGAATGTTTAATATTAACATAACTTGTTCATACTTCTACTAAATTACTATTAACATGATTTGGTTCATGCCTCCACGCGGGAAATGGATGAAGGGCGTATGAAGGCCTGAAGTGATGGCGAAGGTAGAAGCGTCAAAAGATAACAAAGGCAAACCAGTCATCCCCGGAGAGGTACTGGACAGCCTTAGACCAGATTTTGACATGGAATTGCTGGAAGAGTTGAAAAGACCAGTGAACGTGTTTTGCCCAAACAAAGGGAAAAGGCCCCTAAAACATTTTGAAGAACAAGGCCTTGTGGTTCTTGCAGAGAGCATACTAGTGCTTGGATTTCACCTTGCCAGTCCCATTAGTCCCATAGATTTGGGCAGTAACTCGGACGACAGCGGCAATAAAAAATAAATACCAAGTAAAGGTGGTACGATAGGGCTACTGAAAACCCCAAGTGAATGTGAGGGCAATTCCATCGACTTATCTAAGTCTGTTTCCTCAGATGATATTCTGTTGGCAGCACACGGTAGCAGAGAGGAAGCAGAAGTCGAACAAGTGGTCCATTCCTCACTTATTGATGCTGTTAACGTACTAGGCTCGATGTCTGAGGTACTCTTAACTTCCGTCTCCAAAAGTCTAACGCCTGACGATTAATTGACTTTTGCTAAGTTGATTGCTCGCTATGGCCAGGGATTCGCGAGTGCGAAAGCTAAGGATAGGGAGACAAAGGAAATGCTAAAACAGACAACGACCATCTTGGAAACACTCATGGCCGAAACGGAGCATACAGTTGGACTCGAAAAGGGAGAGGAGTAGCCATTGGGCAAACAGATGTTGTTGATGCCCCAGCCGAACAGGAAGGGGACAGGGCAATGATTAAGGGGAAACCGTTGATTGAGCAAAATGTGGAAGAGCAATAGGAAGGCATTGCTCCACCTGAGGTGATCATGGTGGAAAACGAACCAGAGGGGCCATCCCATGACTCGGTGCTAAGATCTGACAAGCCATTAGATCCCGCTACCTCAGAGATAGCTGCTGAGTAAAGAACAGTGCTCGGGGACATGGTCACTAGGTTCGTTACGTTGCCCGAAGCTAAAGATTATGATAAATTGGAGGAAGAAATTGACCAAGGCCAGGAGACTGTGCCCCAAGCCCGTGAGTTTATAGCTGCCTTGTCCGAGGAAGATGTTGGGGTATTGTGCCGCTTGCACCCAAACTAGAGAACAACATTTGCTCACGTACTGCAAGTGTCAAGCATGATGAGACTTGCCTCACTTCATGTCTTGGTCGAGTTAGGTCGTCAGCTTTTACGAACCTAGCTAAACGATTTAACAAAAAAGATGTTGTTGAGGTGGCGTGATGCAATGGCAGACTTGGAATTGTTAAAATTCGATCTGGGTTAGGTTCTTCAACACCTCAACGCTGTGGAAGAGCGCATATGGGTGTCGTTGAGGCCGAACAAAGACTTATGCTAGAGGAGAGGAAGGAAAAGGCTCTGGCAAAGCAATTAGACTTTACAAGGGTAGAGGTAGGCGAATGGCAGGAATAGCTAAAGAAGTGTTCCGAGGTTGCTGGAGGCGTATTGGAGTTGTCTAAGACAGTAGGAGTAGGATTGTTCTAGTAGCTTTACAGAGGGTTGTATGGTTGTAATCTGGACAGTTGTTTTGTTTTGAATTGTGAAAATGTAAAGCCGTATATTGTTGTCTTTATTGATTTGACTTTAGCATTCAGATGTATGTATTATGCGAACAAAGGAAAAGATCGTCCACATCCTAAATGATAATGACGAAAGGAATCAAACCATCCCAATCTGATAATAATGACGAACGAAATCAAAGCATCCCAATTTGAACTAGAGAAAGAAACAATGACCAGGGAAATCTCCCAATTTGCTACGCATAGTACAATTTCAACCACTTAAAATTAACCAGAGAGAGAAACAGAATGCCACTTGTTGACTCAAGGTTGATCCCCATGTTGATTTTGATGATTACAAAACCATGTGGTTGTTATCTAATGATTTCAATTAAGTGTGCAGGTTAGATTATAATCATTTGATAACAAGAAAATAATTGAGTTAATCGGTTAAGTATCAGACAAGAAGATTACTTGGGTCATTTTATTCTTGAAGAGATTGAAGATACTCAAGGAGTTCAACAAGTATTGAAAAGAAGGATGCAAGTGACTAAAGATCTTATGATGATTCAAAACACTCAAGCAAGATTATTTAAAGAGTTTTCAAGTTGACATGGAATCAATTCTTAAAGACTAAAGTACAAATAGAAGTGCAAATACAACAAAGGATTTCAAGTAAACTTGAAGACGGAAGAGCTCGTACCATACAAATATGGTTTACACTTCACTATGAAGACCCTCGATCCTCATGGTTATATCAAGTCCACAAAAGCATCATGAACTTCTAAATTGACTGATTGTTTTGCTCTAAATCTGAAAAATACATTGAGGCTTAAAGCGCAAAAAGAAGGGGGAGCAATGAGTTGAAGCTTCTCAAGTAACAATGGAGAACTTGTCACATTGGAAAATATTGAAGAACTTGTATTGAGAAACTTGTCAGGAAAGATAAAAAATTGATGAGTATAATGAGTTGACATATTCAGCAATCTCATAGTTATAACCTCATTTAGATGACTCTTACAAGACATGGAAGCTCACCTTGGAAGATTTGAAGATGTCTTGAAAGTATTGATAAGAAATCACAAGAGTTGGAAGCTTCATTGAAAATTATGTTGAAGCCTTGAATAGATGGTAGAAGTTATAGAAGAAATCAAGTTGATGAAGATCAAGCAAAGAAATTGAAGAAATTCAAATAAGCATGAAAGATCAGTTGAAGAAAAGAGATCTCAAGTCTTGGAAGCTCTCTTGAAGATTTTGTAGAAGACTTGGATCAATGGAAGAAGTGATGTTGATTGAAGAACTCTAAATATAATCAAAAGTGTATTGATTTCATCTTGAAGAGTTGAAGGTGTTCTTGAAGTCAACATGCCTTGAAGAAGCCTTTTCAAGCCTTAGAAACCTTATTTAGATGATCCTTAAAGAGTTTGAAGATATTGAAGAAGTATTGCAAAAGTTAAGGATTTTCCTAAAAAGAGTCGACCCCTCAAGCAAAAGAGTCAACTCATTCAAACAAAGGTTGAAAATTATGATGGATATCAAAAGAATCGACCCCTCACTCTAAAAGAGTCGACTCATTCAAATAGAGAGTTGATTTTGCAGTCTCAGACAAAAAGAGTCGACCCCTTGAGTAAAAGAGTTGACTCATTTGGACAGAGCCTTGAAAAATCTGCTGAAACACAAAAAAAGTCGACTCCTGCAGCAAATGAGTCGACTCCCGACAATAACGGCTATATTTTTTGACAAGAGTAATGGTGCGATCTGCCACCAAAACCACTCCCATACTTCTCCAACGGCTAAAATAGATTAAAGGCTATATATACAAGATCCCCAACACATATATATAGAAGAAGAACAAGAGAAGAACACAAGATTAAGTGCTACAAGTAAGATTTCATCTCATACATCTTACACTCTATTTTTATTCATTTGGGGGGTTCTTGAGTGAGCTGAAAATTTTTTTATCTACTCTTTAGGAGAGAGTTATTCATTATACAACCTTGATCTATTATTGGATTGGTTTGTAAACTGGTGAGTTTAAGTGTTCTTGAGAAAAACACTTGTGAGTTTGAGTGTAGCTTGGGAAAAACACTTGTAAATTTGAGTGAAGCTTGGACAAAATCACTTGTAAGTTTGAGTGAAGCTTGGAAAAAATCACTCGTAAGTTTGAGAGAAGCTTGGACAAAATCTCTTCGATTTTGAGAGCTTGGGGAAGAGCTCTTATAAGAGTGAGCTGGGCACTTAATAGCAAAACTAGCAGCTATGTAAAGAATTTTACATAGTGGAATACCTTCGAGAGGATCGAGGAAGAGAGGATGTAGGCAAGGTTTGGCCGAACTTCTATAAATCTGGTGTTCTTCATCTCTTTACTCATATTACTTCCTTGCATTGCATCTTATTATTTGCTTGCATGGTTATTAGTTTGATTGCTCACTGCTACATTGCTTAAATTATTTTTAGTTACATTGTTTAATATACATTTTATAAAACCCAATTCACCCCCGCTCTTTGGTTGCCTACTTGGGCCAACACCACTGTCAACCGATTGTAAGCACCCCATTTTTGACCGCTCGGTAGTCTACACTCCGTCCAGACTTGTTTTCAAGTCATTTTGGGCATATTCCTATTGAATCCAATTCCCTAGGTCTAAATTTCACCTTTCCATCGCTTCGCGGGCCTATCAGGCCCAAATAGAGGCAAAATGACCAAAACGCCCTTAGGTGCATTGTCCTTTCTTATTTCAATTCCAATCCCTCTCTCGAGACAGTTTATTTCTCGAGACGGTCCGAGTAGCAAAACTACTCACCAAACCGTCAGAGTGGCGGAAACACTCACCAAACCGTCAGAGTGGCAGAAACACTCACACCGTTAGAGTGGCGGAAACACTCAAAACCCAGGCACGTCTCTTCGGAGTCGGTAAGACCCCTTTCCAATTCCTCTCTCGAGACAGTTTATTCCTCGAGACGGTTCCAATCTAGGCACGTCTCTTCGGAGACGGTAAGACCCCTTTCCAATCCCTCTCTCGAGACAGTTTATTCCTTGAGACGGTCCGAGTAGCAAAACTACTCACAAAACCGTTAGAGTAGCGAAAATACTCACAGACCCGTTAGAGTAGCGGAAATACTCACAGAACCGTTAGAGTAGCGGAAATACTCGCAAAACCGTTAGAGTAGCGGAAATACTCACACTGTGAGAGCGGCGGAAACACTCAAAACCCAGGTCAACACCAGTGTCTGTTAGCTCACTTCAGTGAAAAATGACCAGACTACCCTTAGGACCCTTTTCGAGACTTTTCGGTTAAGATGACCATTTTACCCCTCGGCATCCGAATGCCCCGGGAACCACACCGGCTCTGGGTATCAAACCGGTAACCTCCCGAGAATACTTTTTATAGTATTCTTAATCTTCCTTTACTTTTTCGGATCATTCCGAGTTAGTTTCGGCCAACCCGGTACAAAATGACCGTTTTGCCCCTAGAGGGCCGGTCTCCTTCTTCCACCATACCGGCTTTGAGTATCAAACCGGTAATGACCCGAGAATACTTTTTATAGTATTCTCAACCTTCCTTTACCTTTCCGGATCATTCCGAGTCAATTCCGGCCAACCCGGTAAAAAAGACTATTTGCATGCTTGAAACAAGGGGATTCCTGGTCCATGTGTAGGATTGGACTATTGGAGAGTCACCGTGTCGGGGGTTTTCTTCTAGTCTAACCAAAGACCACGTGGGTCCGGCCCCCTTGATTATGTGGTGAAGCCTTAACCTTGTATGTTCACGACCCCAAATTGCATTGTGCATATCATGGTCTTGCATCTTCCAAAATTCGTTTTCAAAAGGTTATTTTGAAAAATCGTTTTCAAACTTGTTTTCAAAATTGCATCAAAAACTCTTTTTCAAAAACATGTTTTCAAAATCACAATCCTAGGGTGATTCTAGCCTTTCCATGGTTAGGGTTGCTTTAGGAAAGTGTTATATTAAAAGTGGCCTTTTGGCCTATATTTTCAAACTTTGTTTTCAAAACCACTTTCTTAAAGTGGTTCTAGCCCTCTTATGGCTAGAATCGCTTTAGGAAAGTGAGATGTTTTTATACTTTCCTAAAACTCTCTTCTCCAAAAATTGTTTTCAAAAACTCCCTTTCAAAATCTATTTTTCAAAACTCCCTTTTTCGACTCCTTTCCAAAATCTTCTCCCTAGATTCACCTTCCTAAAAACGCTCCCTAAAAATCTTTCCAAAAACTCTCTTTTCCAAAATCTCCCTTCTAGAAATTTCCCCCTAGGATCTTCCTTCCAAAATCTACGTTTCCAAAAACATGCTTTCCAAAAAACTTCTTCTCTCTAAAATCTCTTTCCAAAAACTCTCTTTCCAAATTCACTTTCCAAAAATTCCTCCCTAGGATTCCTTTCTAGAAAACCTTTGTTTCCAAAAACGCACTTTCTAAAAAAACTCTTTCCTTAGAGCCCAAGTCAAGCCCTAGAAACCACAATTACGAAACCCTAGGTTTCTTTCCAAAAACATGATTTTCAAACTTTGCCCTAAACCTAGGTTTCCAAAATCTTTTGTTTTCTACATCAAAACTATCCTTGTTTTCAAAACCTATTTTCTACGTCGAGACTAGAATTTTCCAAATCTAGGATTTCTAGAATCTCCCTTTCCAAATCCTTGCCAAATCGAATCTTCCCTTTAGGTAACCAAATTAAATCTCCCCGTTTAGGAAACTAGATCCCGTCCTCCTTTTTTGGAAACAAAATCCAACCTTTCTCTTTTAGAAACCAAGTCCAATCCCTTCTTAATCCAAACCTTTCCTAATTTCCCACCTTCCTAAACCATAAGTTTCCTAAACCTAAACTTCAAATCTTTCCTTAAGTTTCAAAATCCAAATCTTTCCTAAATTCGAATCCTTCCTAAACTTTCACTTTCTCAAATCTTAAGTTTCCAAAACTTGAACATAAAAATCTTTCCTAATCCAACCCTTTCCTAATTCTACCCTCTTTTCAAATCTTAACTTTTCAAATATAAGCTTTCAAACCTTTCCTAAATTCAAACATTTCCTAATTTCAAGACTTTCTAAAATTCAAACTCTAAAACTTTCTAAATCCTAAACTTTCTAAATTTCAAATCTTTCTAAAATTCTAAGCTTCCTAAATTCAAAACTTACTAAATTTAAAACTTTCTTAAGTTGAATCTTTCTAAACCCAAATCTTTCTAAATTCTAAACTTTCCAAAACTTCAAAATCTTTTTCAAATCTAGAACTTTTCTAAATTCAAGACTTTCTTAAGTTGAAACTTCCTTTTTTTCAAACATTTCCTAAATTGAAAACTTTCCTTTTTCAAACCTTTCCCAAAACGAAACTTTTCTTATTTTCAAAACTTCCTTGTTTTCAAAGCTTTCCAAATTCAAAACTTCCCTTTTTCAAAACATTTCTAAATTCAAAACTTTCTGGTTTTCAAAACTTTCCTAATTTGGGAACTTTTCTAATCTGAAAACCTTTCCTTTTTCGAAAACTTTCCTAAACCTAAAACTTTCCTAATTTCAAAACTTTCCAAAAATGAAACTTTTTTTTTTCAAACCTTTCCTAAAACGAAACTTTTCAATTTTCAAACATTTCCTAAATCCAACCTTTCCTAATCTCCTAAACCTTCCAAGTCGAGTCAAGTTTTTCCTAAGTCTAGGTTTCTTAAACCTTCATCTTTCTCTTTTTCAAAACAAGTCCAAATCTATCTTTTCAAATCAAAGTCCAATTTTCTCAATTTCAATTTCCAATCTCCTTTTCCAATTCCAAATCGAATTCAATTTCTAATTCAATCTCCTTCTTCAAATCCACTCTTCTCTTTTCAATCGGACTCCGGTCCGAACTACGACTGACCTGATTCCCCTAAAGGGATACGTAGGCAACCTTCATAGGTGCGGTCACAATACTTTTCAAACTTTCAATTCCACCCTCATGGGTGTGGTTTCCAAAATCTTTCCAAATCTCAAATTCCAATCAATTTTCAAATTCCAATTTTAAATTTCTATTTTCAAATTTCTATTTTCAAATTTTCAAAATTTCCAATTTCAATTCCATCTTTTCAAATATATTTTCAAATCAAATCAATTTCTATTTTCCGATTCTTTCATCTTGCACTTGCATATCATGCATCATATTTTTCAAACATTATTTTTCAAAGTGAATAGAATTGAACCATTAGTTAGTTAAAGACTCTCATAGGTGAATCTAGGGTAGATTGACATGTAGGTACCGAAAGGGCGGGGTAGGGTGATAGCTTAGTGCGTCTTCCATACACGTAACCAACCTCCGAACCTAGATCATTGTTTTCGAAAGACCAAAAGGAGTTATTTTTCTGAAAAGGGCTAAATGTTTTCTAAAGGTTGCCAAACAACCCGTTTTTCTTAAAAACCCTCTCTCAAGGAGATATTTTCAAAATCGTTTTCCAAAACCCTAAGTGTAGTCTTCGGAATTATTCTTAGTTTTTAGGTGACCTAACTCACCTTAATCAAGTTAGGTGGCGACTCCGAATCTTTTTCAAAAGCCCTTTATTCAAACCAATTTTCAATTCAAACCTAGTCGCACTCATTCTTCTAGGAGGGTGAGTTCTAATGAGAGAGTACAATATTTTTCCCGCTTGGGTGAGTATTCCTCGAGTGCGAAAAATCTGGGTGGCGACTCCGCTGGGGACACTTAGAGGGTTAGGCCGTTAGTTATGTCTCTTTACCCTTTACCCATGTAGAGTCTTCAATTAACTTGGTTCAATCCTATTCACTTTAAATCTTCAAAACCAAATTTTCAAAATTGTTTTAAAAAAAAAAAACATGCATTTACTCATATTATCTTATATTATGTTTGTCGTTCACATACTAACACTTGCATCTTTGTTTTGTAGGTAAACGTTTTGTTTAAATTTTATTAACTGCGTTGCATGAAAGTACAGGATGAATGGGAGTTGTTGGGCCCTTTTCTCCACTTTTAAAAATCACACACACACTGCATGTGCACTTACATTCTGCATACTTGCATACCCTGATATGTCCTTTCTAGTTAGAAAGGGGGAACGGTATATTGGTTGTGGGCAAGATGCTGTGTCAGTTTCTTCGCCTACGGCCTCTTGATGGTTCCCCCACTCGGATCACCAACCGATCATGGCACCACCTCGGGGAGTGGGCCTAGGTTTGAAGATCCGGGGACCGAGCCTTATTAGGACGCATTAGTCAACCCTCAATCTCATACTCATATAAACACCATGCATAGCCGAACCTCTACCGGATTTAGGACACGGGCACCGTTTTCAAAATCACGGAGGAAAGGGCGACTGCTTTTACTTTCATTTATACCTGCTGTTATAATGCTTGTATTTATACTGTTATAATGCTTGTCTAACTGTTCATGCATGCATGTTTACTTCAATTGTACCTTCTCTCTTTATACATTTTGCATATTCATGTTCATGCATTCAATACCCCATGTCCAGACAAAAGTTCCAAGTAACTCAAGTCACTGCATTCTCATGCATATGATCAACCCATCGAGAGTAACACCAACGTTACTCTCCTTTGCATTAAACGTACCCAAACCCTAAGGGTTCCCACGTAACCCTAAGGGACTCATGGCATGCACACCAATCCATTCCATAAGAGGGGCCCCAATCCCTCTATGCTCACGGAGATAGGGTTGCTAAGAAGACAAGGGGCAAACAATCAACAAGATCTCTCAGTGACCTCCTCAATATCAAATCCAAGGAAGGTGAATCCGAAGACTCAAGAGTAGTTTAGGGTTTCCCTTTGTAAAAGTAGATAGGTGGAAATCCAAAGGAAAATGTTCCCCCTCCCCCTATTAATATGTATTTCAAACCCAAAATTTAATGTACTCCTTTATTTTTATGAATGAATGCATGAATGAGTGAAGGTTTCTACCTAACGGTAAGGTATCTGCATACAGGGGCAAATCCCTTATCTCCAAAAGTGAGCCAATACATCATGTTTAGTCCCCCTCTGAGTAGGGGCACCTTTAGGACATGCATTGCATAAAAATTTTCAAATTAAGGCACTAACTTCTCTTTTGTTTCTTGTCTTCTATCTTCCCCTCCTCATCTCCAAGTACTAAGAGAACTGAAGACAGAAGCAAGACAAGAAGGGGGTTTCCTCAACCATCTATTTATGATTATCCTACTGCTCACATGTTCACTTTTATTATGTTCATGCATCTAAATCTATTCAAAGACAAGAGTTCCAAGAAACTCAATTCATTTCACTCTCATGCATCTAATCAACCATAGAGAGAAATGAGTAATCCAATCTCATGGTAATCGAACCTACCAAAACCTCTATGGGTTCTTAAACCCTAAGGATTCATGGCATGCATAGAACCATATCTCGAGAGAGGCCCAAATCTCTCTCAGTCCATGGAGGTGGGATTGCCCAAGTAAAGAAACATCAACCGGCCCACGCCGAATAGGTATTGTATTGCATAATAGGGGCAAAACCCCATCTCCTAAATGGACTTATCATCATGCCTAGATTCCCTCAAAGAAGGGACCTCCGTAGGACATGCATCGCATAGAACTTCCAACTCCACATGCTGACTGAATTCTGTTTTTCTTTTTCTTTTCCTAGGTTAGGGAGCACAACTGAATTCATGAAATCCCTTTAGTACCTCACCAGATTCAAACTCATGGAAGGATAAGCCTAGTTATTAGAGAAGGCCAAACCTACATCAAGGAGCAAGAAGAACTGACCATTCATCTACAGGACGTTACCTCCACACCATGTTGCGACAACCACTGTTTATGTAAAAGGAGGCTTTACTGTTTGCAAAGTCCTATCAGACCCGTGCATCGCTGTAAAAGAATCTCATAACTTCCAAATGCATGCTAAACACCGTAAAAGATCTGTCAATCTGCCCTCCGCCATTTGGTGATACACCCGAAGAATGAAATGCCAAAGAAGCTGACAATTTCAAAACCCTGTCAGGGGTTCTCACCAAGAGATCCATAAGAAAAGGGAGATTTCTATCAAATTCATCTATTTTCTTTTCGTCTTTTTATTTCTCGCATATCTTCTTTAAATAAACATTGCATGCCCTGTAATTATGTTTTTAAATGAAAATAGGTAGTTCTCAGTTTATCCCCTTGGTTTCATACTCTTATGGACGATTGTCACATTTAGGGATTCTTTCCCATTTAGTGATGACTCGACTTAAAGGATGGGATAGCATGGGCAACCCACTCAAAGGGGGTTAAAACCTTTGAGAGACTGAGAGATAGGAGGAAGGCAATCTCAACAAAGAAGTGCGAATTTTATTGAAGAGGCGACACTTGCATGATATCCTAGCTAAGCGATGGGCAGCCGAGTGCTCAAAATGATGAGGAGCCATTGTTCTATTTATCCCAAATAAACACTATCCTTTGCTCAGCCCACTAAAGCTGTCAGTGATCTCTTTTCAGATATCCCTAAACCTATAACCATCCCCCACATTGGGGTAAGCACAGAATAGTTGATTTAGTAGGATATGTAGGGGTTCACGGGCAGAAGCACACTATCTATAAGAACATTGTCTAAATTTTGTATAAAGGCTTTATGGACTAAGCAATTTAATTCGAAGTGATGAAAGACCCTCATTTCTTCTACCATACACAAATAAATCCCTTTGTAAAGCCCACTTGAGCCGGTTACTTTCCTTAAGAAAACCTACCAGATGATCACCGCCCACACTAGGTTAAGGCAAAAGTCATAAGTAAGAATTAATGAGCAATGATGAAAAAGGTGATTTCCAAGAAGATATAATGAGCAATGAGGAAAATGGGTGATTTCCAAGAAGATATAATGAACAATGATGAAAATGGTGTTCTTCAAGAAGTTATGGCATCAAAGGCGTCTCTAAAGAAGATATTATGTTCGGGGGGATCTTCAAAGGAAGATACTGTCATCCCAAAATATAAATGAAAAATTGGCATCTCCAAAAGTTGACTTAGCAACAAATTTCTTGATGAAAAAAAAAAAAGAGAGAATCTTAAAAGGCAGAAAGCAGTCCAGAAGAGCAACAAGAGTATGAAGGAAAGAAGAAAGTAATGAATGGAAGTTAAGTTGCCAAAGGTGATCATTGGTCTTTTAAAAACCCCACGAGTGATAATGTTTGAGCCTTTCTACCCTTTTCATTCATAAACCCCTTAACCTAGCCTACGTTACGGTCCAAATTAAAGTCCTTTCTGATCAAAGAAAATTGCTTAGTCCAAATAAGCCTGAACAATACCAAGACAAATAGGGTGAGAAAGGAGAATTGGAAGGGAATGCAAGGGGAAATCTCATGCTCCAAGATGTGCTCAGATGGTTTCGGTTTAAATAACCCACTAAAAGAAGATCTTTGAGCCTAAATGTCCCTTTATTTCTTACAACCCCTAAACCCAGCCTACATTACGGTCCTAAAAGAAGTCTTCTCGGATTGAGGGCTTAGCTGTTTATCGCTCTGCAAAGGGCATGCAAGTTGTCGCTCGAGCCATGGTGACATTTTGGAAATCAGAGAGAGAAACCCAAGTGAGCTCAGAAACACCCCAAACAGTAACCCTGTAGAAAGTAGGGATAGGATAGCAAACCAAAAGGTCAAGATCCCTGGAGAATGGAGCAAATGCTATCACATCCTGATGAGAATGGGACAAAACTAAATGGGGCAGAATCCTGGAAAGGAACAGAATCCTGAGAGTATGGGCCTAAGGGGCAATCCTGGGATTTTCTTTGTAAATAGCTTATATACATGTAGTACTGATGCATCCATGACATGTATAACCTGTACATCCATTTAGATTCATGTGTAGTTTGTATCTATGCATGCATTCAGCTACGTTCCTGTATGAACTTGTTCATTTGTAAGGAAGTAGGTTATGCATTTAAATCAATTCTTACATAAATCTATGCATTTATCACAACAAAAAAAAAAAAAAAATGGGGAACATTGCATTAAATTCTATTTATGTATGCACATTATCCAAAAGTATAACAGGCATTCAATTCCAATTCTGTGTGAACCTGTGCATTCATAAAAAGTAGGACATACATTTCATAAAAAAAAAAAAAAAGTATGACATGCATTCACCCCTTACCAGGGCATTCTTAAACTGTTTTTGTACAAAACTCACTCTATGTCTTTCTCTTTCTCTTAAATTGGAAATAGGAAACAAAGCAAGATATAAAAAGGAACCGAAGCCACCCCTCAGCTATCTCCGGTACTGGCTCACACCTCAAAAAGCTCAGATTTCCATGACCAACAAGAAACAGAGAATGGGGGAATGGCCCACCCTCGACCTCCCCGATCAAAGGACTTCAAAAGAGGGGAAGTGAATAAGTGTTCTATCACCCAAAGCTGGAATAATGAGGCACATCCCCAACAATGAGCATCGCCCCCTGTCAAAGTCTAGTAAGGTTCATAAAGGTCTGTCCCACAACCATAGGTGCATATGAGTGTCCTTCACAAATCCTGGCGAGCAACGCATGTAATCAACGGCCGACTGAATCACCCCCTCACGGAGACATCAACAAGTTCAAGAGAAATAGAGTTAGGGCCATCATGAAGAAATGGACCAATCTTGAGAAGTATGCCAATCCCCTGAATGAGCTCTCTTGTGCGTCACAAACTTAGAATGTGAGAACAAGAGCTTCGTTGGGACATAAGAAAACTAGGGGCAGGAGATTAGAAGAAAAGGCCGCACAACGGAGTCCAAGCTAAGAAGAAACAATCGTGACGCAGCTATTAGGAAAAGTAGGTCCCACAATGTCAGCTGAACCATCCCGAAGACCTAGGAGGAAGCCATAGTTATGGGGAGTAGGGGTAGGCTCACATTCCTCAAGAAAGACGGGTCAGGTGGCCAAAAGGGAACCATTGCCGAAAATAAGCTACATTAATAGGAGAGAAGCCATGTAACCAAAGGATCAGTGAAAATGTCTTGCTCATCTGGAGGATACCCATCATCCCAAATCCACAGTCGACTCAATATAATGTCAGCCATCCCAAAGGACAAAAGTGGAAAACCTCGGCATCCGTTTCCTCTTCAAATGTTTGCTTGACTGATGGGAAGGGGTTGACTAGAAGCCTACTCCTCCTTTCCATTCTAGCAAGAGGATACCCTGCTAGTTGATTTGTGACTACCTCTAGAGCGACTGGAGCTGCCAACAGGAATCTGTTCGGGCCATTTTTCCAAAGCGGTGTCTCTTCTCAGAACCCTTATCGCCTGCGTCCGCCATCCTGAAAGGTAAGTCAAGGTAAGAGGTATTAGTATTCGATACATGCAGTTCAAAAGATAAAGAGATAAAAGCAACAAAAAATAATAATAATGATAATAACCAAAGGTGAAACAAAAATAAAAATGAAGGACACAACTTCCATATATATCCTATTCAGACCAACCTAAAAGTTTCTTAAACTTTTTATTCAAGGTTTCTTTTCTAAAACCAACTATCACAGGTTCCTTAAAAATTTCTCAAAAAGTTTCTTACCTTCTTCCCTTCAAAAGTTCTTTTTCAAAAATCAGTTTCCTAATGGTTTCCTATTATTGTCCTCCAAAAAGTTTTCCAAAATTCGTTTTTCTAAAAATTCCTTTCCAAAATCAGTTTTCAAAAGGTTTTCTGATTCTCTTTTCCAAAAGTTCATCTTCAAAATCATTTCTTAAAATCAAATTCTACCTCAAAAATCAGGGTCAAAGTCATTTTCAAAATCAGGTCTCAAATTTTTTCAATCCATCTCCTAAGTTTTTCTGATTCAGTTCTTCAAGAAAATCCCTTTTTCCAAATCTTGGTCCCCCCCAAACTTTTCTTTCAAAAGAGTCTTAGACAAAATAAATTCTTAAAAAAATTTTCACTAAAAAATTCTTCCTTCCAAAATTTCTATCAAATTCCGAAGTTTTCTATCCTAAATCCTTGTCAATCTCAAAAATTTTTCAAATCCGAAAGAGTTCTTAAATTCTTACCTCCAAAATGTCTCCTAAACTGCAATTTTCCAAAATTTTTCTAAGTTTTCTGTCCAACAAGATTTCAAAACTCAAGTCTTAGGTCAAAATGAATTTCCTCCAAATTCTGGGCAATTTTGCCCTTTTTCCCGCCAAAACTCGTTTTCGAACGCCCTTTTGGCCCATTATCCGTTTTCGACCCCCGTTGTCGAAAGATTTCCAGTGTCCGTCCCTCCGACTGCCTCGCGGTCAACATGGGACTCTTACTCTTATCGTTTTCTGTCTTTGACAAGCAAAAACAGAAAAGGAGGGGTAGCTGTAAGCACCCGATTTTTGACCGCTCGGCAGTCTACACTCCGTCCAGACTTGTTTTCAAGTCATTTTGGGCATATTCCAATTGAATCCAATTCCCTAGGTCTAAATTCCACATTTCCATCGCTTCGCGGGCCTGTCAGGCCCAAATAGAGGCAAGATGACCAAAACGCCCTTAGGGGCATTGTCCTTTCTTATTTCAATTCCAATCCCTCTCTCGAGACAGTTTATTTCTCGAGACGGTCCGAGTAGCAAAACTACTCACAAAACCGTCAGAGTGGCGGAAACACTCACCAAACTGTCAGAGTGGTGGAAACACTCACACCGTTAGAGTGGCGAAAACACTCAAAACCCAGGCACGTCTCTTCGGAGTCGGTAAGACCCCTTTCCAATCCCTCTCTCGAGACAGTTTATTCCTCGAGACGGTTCCAATCTAGGCACGTCTCTTCGGAGACGGTAAGACCCCTTTCCAATTCCTCTCTCGAGACAGTTTATTCCTCGAGACGGTCCGAGTAGCAAAACTACTCACAAAACCGTTAGAGTAGCAGAAATACTCACAAAGCCGTTAGAGTAGCGGAAATACTCACAGACCCGTTAAAGTAGCGGAAATACTCACAGAACTGTTAGAGTAGCGGAAATACTCGCAGAACCGTTAGAGTAGCGGAAATACTCGCAGAACCGTTAGAGTAGCGAAAATACTTGCAGAACCGTTAGAGTAGCGGAAATACTCAACCGTTAGAGTAGCAGAAATACTCACAGAACCGATAGAGTAGGGGAAATACTCGCAAAACCGTTAGAGTAGCGGAAATACTCACACCGTGAGAGTGGAAGAAACACTCAAAACCCAGGTCAACACCAGTGTCTGTTAGCTCACTTCGGTGAAAAATGACCAGACTACCCTTAGGACCCTTTTCAAGACTTTTCGGTCAAGATGATCATTTTGCCTCTAGGCATCCGAATGCCCCGGGAACCACACCGGCTTTGGGTATCAAACCGATAACCTCCCGAGAATACTTTTTATAGTATTCTCAATCTTCCTTTACTTTTTCGGATCATTCCGAGTTAGTTCCGGCCAACCCGGTACAAAATGACCGTTTTGCCCCTAGAGGGCCGGTCTCCTTCTTCCACCATACCAGCTTTGAGTATCAAACCGGTAATAACCCGAGAATACTTTTTATAGTATTCTCAACCTTCCTTTACCTTTCCGGATCATTCCGAGTCAGTTCCTGCCAACCTGGTAAAAAAGACTGTTTTGCCCCTAGAGGGCCGGTCTCCTTCTTCAACCACACCGGCTCTGGGTATCAAACCGGTAATGTCCCGAGAACACTTTTTATAGTATTCTCAATCTTCCTTTACCTTTCCGAATCATTCCGAGTCAGTTCCGGCAAACCCGGTACAAAATGACCATTTTGCCCCTGGTGGGCCGGTCTCCATTTCCGACCACGCCGGCCCTGGGAATCAAACCGGCAACCTCTGGGAACATTCTAAATAATGTTTTCAGATTTCAAGTCTTTTCCTGGGACAATCCGAGTTCGCCCCAGCAGTTTTCCGGTCCGATTGACCGTTTTGCCCCTAAAGGCCCGGTCAACCTTTCCGACCCACCTTATCTTCATTTTTCAAGTCAAATACCTCCAGGACACTATTTCAAGTGTTCCTGCTCCTTTCCGGCTTTCCAGGTCAATCCCGGCTCCTTCAAATCATTCCTGGACTTTCCGGAGTCACTCCTAATGAAGCCAAGCTAAAGTTTACATGGTAGTCACTAGTACAGGTGCCCAAATCTAGTCAAAGATACGTTGCTTGCCGACCTTAATTGTTTCCTAAATGGCTGGCGCCACTGCAAGCCAAAAAATGGCCTGGCGCCACTACTAGTGGCGCCAGTGTAAATTTTGCCCTGGCGCCACTGCAACAGGCGCCAGGCTTGTCCAACTTCTATAAATACAGAGCCTCGATCAACGTGAAAAGGGTCTGAAAACTTAACCTAGAAATCACACAATTCGATACACAGGGCTCGAGCACCTCCAAAGCCCTAGCCTCCCTAGGTTTTCCAAACCCTAGCCACTATACACAAACCCTAGCCTCCTATACACTTATACACACCCCCATACACTCATACACTATCCTTCAACCATCTTTGGAAGACTTGAAGAGCTACCATCCAAAGCTTGAGGACAATTCTTGAAGACTGAAGGTGAAGATCAAGACCGAAGACCGAAGACCGAAGACTGCACGGCGCGTAAAATAAACAAGAAACAAGGTAGGCTCCCTATTTAATTTTCTGCACTTCCCCCCTCTCTCTTCTCTCTCCAACCCACTTGGGTTTTCTCTATTTTAATCCCCCATCTCTTTCCCCCCTTTCTTTGCATGCTTGAAACAAGGGGATTCCCGGTCCATGTGTAGGATTGGACTATTGGAGAGTCACCGTGTCGGGGGCTTTCTTCTAGTCTAACCAAAGACCACGTGGGTCCGGCCCCCTTGATTATGTGGTGAAGCCTTAACCTTGTATGTTCACGACCCCAAATTGCATTGTGCATATCATGGTCTTGCATCTTCCAAAATTTATTTTCAAAAGGTTATTTTGAAAAATCGTTTTCAAACTTGTTTTCAAAATTGCATCAAAAACTCTTTTTCAAAAACATGTTTTCAAAATCACAATCCTAGGGTGATTCTAGCCTTTCCATGGTTAGGGTTGCTTTAGGAAAGTGTTATATTAAAAGTGGCCTTTTGGCCTATATTTTCAAACTTTGTTTTCAAAACCACTTTCTTAAAGTGGTTCTAGCCCTCTTATGGCTAGAATCGCTTTAGGAAAGTGAGATGTTTTTATACTTTCCTAAAACTCTCTTCTCCAAAAATTGTTTTCAAAAACTCCCTTCCAAAATTTATTTTTCAAAACTCCCTTTTTCGACTCCTTTCCAAAATCTTCTCCCTAGATTCACTTTCCTAAAAACGCACCCTAAAAATCTTTCCAAAAACTCTATTTTCCAAAATCTCCCTTCTAGAGATTTCCCCCTAGGATCTTCCTTCCAAAATCTACGTTTCCAAAAACATGCTTTCCAAAAAACTTCTTCTCTCTAAAATCTCTTTCCAAAAACTCTCTTTCCAAATTCACTTTTCAAAAATTCCTCCCTAGGATTCCTTTCTAGAAAACCTTCGTTTCCAAAAACGCACTTTCTAAAAAAACTCTTTCCTTAGAGCCCAAGTCAAGCCCTAGAAACCACAATTAGGAAACCCTAGTTTTCTTTCAAAAAACATGATTTTCAAACTTTGCCCTAAACCTAGGTTTCCAAAATCTTTTGTTTTCTACATCAAAACTATCCTTGTTTTCAAAACCTATTTTCTACGTCGAGACTAGAATTTTCCAAATCTAGGGTTTCTAGAATCTCCCTTTCCAAATCCTTGCCAAATCCAATCTTCCCTTTAGGTAACCAAATCAAATCTCCCCGTTTAGGAAACTAGATCCCGTCCTCCGTTTTTGGAAACAAAATCCAACCTTTCTCTTTTAGAAACCAAGTCCAATCCCTTCTTAATCCAAACCTTTCCTAATTTCCCACCTTCTTAAACCATAAGTTTCCTAAACCTAAACTTCAAATCTTTCCTTAAGTTTCAAAATCCAAATCTTTCCTAAATTCGAATCCTTCCTAAACTTTCACTTTCCCAAATCTTAAGTTTCCAAAATTTGAACATAAAAATCTTTCCTAATCCAACCCTTTCCTAATTCTACCCTCTTTTCAAATCTTAACTTTTCAAATATAAGCTTTCAAACCTTTCCTAAATTCAAACCTTTTCTAATTTCAAGACTTTCTAAAATTCAAACTCTAAAACTTTCTAAATCCTAAACTTTCTAAATTTCAAATCTTTCTAAAATTCTAAGCTCCCTAAATTCAAAACTTACTAAATTTAAAACTTTCTTAAGTTGAATCTTTCTAAACCCAAATCTTTCTAAATTCTAAACTTTCCAAAACTTCAAAATCTTTTTCAAATCTAGAACTTTTCTAAATTCAAGACTTTCTTAAGTTGAAACTTCCTTTTTTTCAAACATTTCCTAAATTGAAAACTTTCCTTTTTCAAACCTTTCCCAAAACGAAACTTTTCTTATTTTCAAAACTTCCTTGTTTTCAAAGCTTTCCAAATTCAAAACTTCCCTTTTTCAAAACATTTCTAAATTCAAAACTTTCTGATTTTCAAAACTTTCCTAATTTGGGAACTTTCCTAATCTGAAAACCTTTCCTTTTTTGAAAACTTTCCTAAACCTAAAACTTTCCTAATTTCAAAACTTTCCAAAAATAGAACTTTTCTTTTTCAAACCTTTCCTAAAACGAAACTTTCCAATTTTCAAACATTTCCTAAATCCAACCTTTCCTAATCTCCTAAACCTTCCAAGTCGAGTCAAGCTTTTCCTAAGTCTAGGTTTCTTAAACCTTCATCTTTCTCTTTTTCAAAACAAGTCCAAATCTATCTTTTCAAATCAAAGTCCAATTTTCTCAATTTCAATTTCCAATCTCCTTTTCCAATTCCAAATCGAATTCAATTTCCAATTCAATCTCCTTCTTCAAATCCACTCTTCTCTTTTCAATCGGACTCCGGTCCGAACTACGACTGACCTGATTCCCCCAAAGGGATACGTAGGCAACCTTCATAGGTGCGGTCACAATACTTTTCAAACTTTCAATTCCACCCTCATGGGTGTGGTTTCCAAAATCTTTCCAAATCTCAAATTCCAATCAATTTTCAAATTCCAATTTCAAATTTCTATTTTCAAATTTCTATTTCCAAATTTTCAAAATTTCCAATTTCAATTCCATCTTTTCAAATATATTTTCAAATCAAATCAATTTCTTTTCAAATCAATTTCTATTTTCCGATTCTTTCATCTTGCACTTGCATATCATGTATCATATTTTTCAAACATTATTTTTCAAAGTGAATAGAATTGAACCATTAGTTAGTTAAAGACTCTCATAGGTGAATCTAGGGTAGATTGACATGTAGGTACCGAAAGGGCGGGGTAGGGTGATAGTTTAGTGCGTCTTCTCTAGACGTAACCAACCTCCGAACCTAGATCACTGTTTTCGAAAGACCAAAAGGAGTTATTTTTCTGAAAAAGGGCTAAATGTTTTCTAAAGGTTGCCAAACAACCCGTTTTTCTTAAAAACCCTCTCTCAAGGAGATATTTTCAATATCGTTTTCCAAAACCCTAAGTGTAGTCTTCGGAATTATTCTTAGTTTTTAGGTGACCTAACTCACCTTAATCAAGTTAGGTGGCGACTCCGAATCTTTTTTAAAAGCCCTTTATTCAAACCAATTTTCAATTCAAACCTAGTCGCACTCATTCTTCTAGGAGGGTGAGTTCTAACGAGAGAGTACAGCATTTTTCCCGCTTGGGTGAGTATTCCTCGAGTGCGAAAAATCTGGGCGCGACACCGACGTGATACGGTAGTATTCACTGTCATTCGCTTCGGTGACTATGAAAGGCCCCTCCCACTTAGGGGCGAACTTGTTTGGCGGATACAATCCTCGCATAACATGAAGGGTGTGTTTAAGCACCAGATCTCCTTCTTTGATCTTTCGTTCCTTAACCATGGCCTCATAGGCCCTAGACAGCCTTGTTTGGTGGGTTCAGAGTGTTATCTAAGAGTTATCCCGCCTTTCGTCGAGTGCTTCTAATTGCTGCTGTCTTACGTGTGGGTAGACGTTGCTCTTTAGTGCCATTCGTGCCAAGGGTATTGTAATTTCAATCGGTAACACTGCCTCTACTCTATAAACCAGGGAGAATGGGGTTGCTTTGGTGGGTTACCACTTCGAAGTTCTGTATGCCCATAGTGCCAGAGAAATTTCTTCAGCCCATTTGTTCGGGAAGTCGTGCACCGTTCTACTGAGTATTTTTAGTAGTGTCTTGTTTATGGCCTTTGCTTGGCCATTACCCTTGGGGTAATACGACGTAGAGCGATGATGAGTAACATCGTATATTGCCAATAGTGCACCGACATAGCGATTGACAAACGAGGTGCCGCTGTCTGTTAAGAGAATCTTTGGAATACCGAACCACCATATTATATATTCTTTAATGAAGTCTGCGACTGCAGGTCCTGTAGGGCGACGAAGGGGGATTGCTTCTACCCATTTTGTGTAGAGTTTCGTCTCCACGAGAATCCATATATAACCTTTGGATGGTGGGTTCACGGGCCTAATGAAATCTAGCACCCAAGTGTGGAATGGCCAAGGAGTACCAAGTACACGTAGGTCAACGGCCGGCGCATGGATGAGATTTTCGTGAAGTTGGCATTTGCTCCATTTTCTGGCATGAGCGATTGAATCCTTCTCCGTTGTGGGCCAGTAATAGCCTAGGTCGAGGAGCTAAACGTACAATCTAGCACCGCCTTGATGGTCGGTGAAATGTGCTCCTTCTAGAGCCCCACGCAATTCTTGATCGGCTATACATCGTAAAGGTTGTCCGTTGAATCTGCGTTGATACAGTCGATCCTCATACAGAAAGTATCTCGAGGCGTATTTTCTTAGGCGCAAAGCGTCATTCTTGTTCTAAGGTAATTATCCTTCCTTTACGAAATCTATATATGGTTGTCGCCAGTCGCTTGTAGTTTCCACAAACACGCTTTCTCCGGAACGGGGGAACTTACAGCACTTCGAGCATTTGTTTTGGAGTTCCATGACATCTTGGGTCATTGAAGGCCAATAGTATCCTGTCATTGCATCATGCAGTATAACGTGGTATCATTCGTTTCGCACAAGTTATGGTGGACCTGTTCCAGTTTGAGTTTTGCTTCATCAAAGGTATGCATCTTACGAGCAGTTCCCCGGTGCCTCTGAAGAATAACGTCCCGTCATAGAGTAGAAAGTACTTGAGTTCAAATAAGGACATGGTGTCCTTCAACTCAAGCTTCTGTACTATAGGGCTTTTCCAATCGTTTAGCTGAATGTCCTCCTCCGTTTTGAACAGCTGTGCCATTGATGAAGAGAGTGTTCGTTTGAATATTTCGATGGTGACAAAATTTGCTTCAATATCTATTTTAGAAGCGAAGGTGGCTAGCGCATCTGGATGGCGGTTATTTGAACTAGGTGCGTATTGGATACCACCGCGTGGAACAGGTCTAGGAGCTTCTGAATAATGGTTCGGTACGCCGCTAGGCTGGGTTCTTTGATTCCATAGTCACCTGATGTTTGTTTGATAATAAACTTGGAATCCCCTTTTATTCGGAGCCAGAAGATGCTGATGTTCAGTGTAGCTATAAGTCCTAATATCAATGCTTCGTATTCAACTTTGTTGTTTGAGCATTTGAAATCAAGTTTGTAGGAGCGGTCGACCCACTACCCGTCTGTGGCTCTTAATACTACTTCTACTCCTCTCCTTTTTTGAGTAGAAGATCCGTCAAAGTCAAGAGTTCATTCGACATCTTCTATTGTGGTTATCTTGACGTCACCTCGTAGTTTAATGCTTGGTGGTTCATATGAACCGTTCAGAAATTGTGCTAATAGGTCAGCCAGTGCCTAGTGTCGCGCCCCGATTTTTGGGTGTTCAGGGTCCTTTCAGCCCAGACACCAAAAGCACGGAACTATATCACTAGAACTCATCCTCCTAGAAGCATAAGTGCGACTAGGTCTGAATTGAAGATTGGTTTGATTAAGGGCTTCGTAAAAAAATAAGAGTCGTCACCTAACTTGATTAATATGAGTTAGGTCACCTAAAACTAAGTGTTAATCCGAAGATCAAACTTAAGGTTTTTGAAAACGATTTTGAAAACTCCCCCAAGAGAGGGTTTTTAATGCAATAGGTTGTTTGGCAACCTTTGAAAAGATTTAAGCCCTTTTAGAAAATAACTCCATTTTGGTCCTTCGAAAACAGAAATCTATGGTCTGAGGGCTGGTTACGTGTAGGGAAGATATCCTAAGATCATCATCCTACCCCGCCCTTTCGGTACCTACATGTCTAATCATCCTTTGTTCACTTACTAGAATAACCGGTTACCATTGTCCACTTAATATCCACTTTAGAACTTTGAAAATGGGGTTTAGTCATCACTTTTCGGATGAATGATGCATGATGCAAGTTCTTGGAAAGAAGTTTGAAAATATAGGAGCTTAAAAGGGTTTGAAATAGAAACTTTGAATTGATTGAAATTTTTGAAAAGGGGATTGGAGTTGAAATAGAAATTATAACTGCACCATCTTAGGTTGCCTACATATCTCATTTGGCAAGAATTAGGTTAATCGTAGTTCGGGCAAAAGCCCGATGGAAAATAGGCGCATTAGGGCCTTTGGAAGGTTTGAAGACATTTTGGGGTCTTTGGAAAAGTTTAAAACACTTTGAGGTCTTTGAAAAAGTTTAAAACAATTTAAGGTCCTTGGAAACTTTGACTCGAAATTGGATGGTAGAGTGCTTTGAAATATTTTTGGATCAACTTAAGAGAGTTTTGGAAAAATACTTTGGCATGACTCAAGAGAACTTGAAAGTGTTTTTGAAGTCTTGTTTTGAAACCCTTGGAGGTATGACTTTAGAATGTTTTGATGCATTAGTTTTTTAAAGTGGTTTTTGAAAATGGCTAAAGGTTTGGAATCCTAATATGGACAACCTTGGAGGTTGTTCTTGATGTGTCACCTACTTTTGTGGTCCCTAACCATAAGAGGGTAAAGGACACCTTAGGGTTGTGAGTTCTTGAAAACGTTTTTGGAAATACCTTGGAGTTGGATTTTAAAATCTCAAGAGGATTGAAGGTTTTGGAAAAAGTGGATAATGAGTATAGTTTAAAATTGGATGATCATTCAAAACGGGTTCATGAGTTGGAACCTTGAAGCATACTAACCTAGATTGGGTTAGCCTATGATTATAGGTGACCTAAGGTTAAATTGAACTAGGGTTGACTAGCTAGGGTTAAGTTAACCTAAGGTGAGTGAACTAGGGTTAAGTTAACCTAGGGTTGGACAACTAGGGTCAAGTTAGCCTAGGGTTGGTCAACTAGGGTCAAGTTAACCTAGGGTTGAATTGAAAGATGATTTTGAAATGTTGTTTGATGCACTTTTGGAAAGAGTTTTGAAAAGCAAAACATGTTATGCAATGGACTTTGGTAGGTAATCTTTTTTAAGATCATTTCCATGAATATTTTGACTCTTGGCCAAGAACATGGTTTACATGGTTGGTGTTTGGAAACCATTCCAAGGAAGGTTTCCTTATGGCCATTATAACCATTATCTTGACAAGAGTATAAGGTGTCAAAAATAAACATGATGTCAACTTTTTGAAGCATCATTTTTAATGCAAATGTGGAGAGAATGCATTTTTGAAAATCATCTTTAGAAAATGATTTTGAAAACCATTTTCCAAGAAAACCATTTCATCAAGAGAGAGTTCTTATGGCCAAACAAAAGGGAGACTACTCAAGAGAGGGTTCTATGAGGCCATTCCCATCACTACACTTAAAAGAATGAAAATCTTGAAAATTGGAGAGCTAAAAAGCAATCCTTATGCAAGTTAAAATGTCATGCTGTCAAAGTGAGTGTTAGGGGGTTAGTAGGGGATCTTCTAAGGCATGATTTCTAAAATCTCATCCTAAACTTCAAGAAGCTAACTCTTGGAACAATTTTTCAAAGAAATATAGAGCTTGGAAATGATATGGAGTTAAGAGTAATGTAAGCATTGTTGAACATGGTGATAAGCATAAAAATAAAACCAAGCACATAAGGCATGATCAAAATAGTAATATGCAAGAGGTCATGATCACATACAAGGCTTTTAGGCTACACCACACAAACAAGGGGCTTTTAGGCCATACCATCTCAAAGTAGGCTAGTAAGAGGTCCCCCTACACAGTGACTCTCACTTGCTTTCCTGTAGGCATTATCTAAGAGCCCTCTTGGCTCAAGCATGCAAGAAAAGGGGGTTAAAGATGGGGGTTAAAATAGAGAATAGCCTAAGTAGGCTAAAAGGGAGAAGAGAAGAGTGGGGGAAGACACAAATGTAAAAGGGATACCACTTTTTGCATTCAACACACTTTTAGTCTTCAAGGGACGCTTTGATAGGAGCTTGAATGACTTCAAGAAGGCTTAGAGGGCTGGTAGGGAGTGTTTGATGGTGTAGAAGGCTTTATATGTGAAGTATATAGGCTTGGGGATGATGGAACCTAAGCTAAGTGTTGGAAGGATGAAGTGTGTATAGAGATTCGTAGTTCTGGAGTAACTTCAGCAAGGTTTCGCATCAGAAATTGGAGTTGGAATATGCAAAGGGTGGTCTGGTATTTATAGAGATTTTGGAACAAGCCTGGCGCATGTACTACATGCGCCTGGCCAAAATTTGGCCCTGCGCATATAGCACATTCGCAGGTACTATTCCATTGCCAGAATGACACGTGCCACCCCATGTACTGGATAAATTTCGACTGTTGATCGAAAGTTGGCCGATCTGATCAAAATTTGAGCGCATGTAGCATACGCTCCATCACCGAGAAGGTTTGTCCAAACTTTGCTGTAAGCACCTCATTTTTGCCCGCTCAGCAATTTTCGAGCTGACCAAGCTCACGTTCACACATCACATGCATATTTAGACTCTAAGCCCACCTTTTAAACTTGAATTTAGTCCACCAGTCGCTTCTCGGGCCTGTAGGGCCCACTTGAAACTAAATGATCGTTTTGCCCCTAGTGGGCTGGTCTCCTTTTTTTACCACACCGGCTCTGGGTATCAAACCGGTACCCTTCCAAGAATGCTTCTTATAGTACTCTCAACCTTTCCTTATCTTTCCGGATCATTCCGAGTCAGTTCCGGCCAACCCGGTACGAAATGACCGTTTTGCCCTTAGTGGGCCGGTCACCTTTTTCGACCACACCGGCTCTGGGTATCAAACCGATACCCTTTCGAGAATCCTTCTTATAGTACTTTCAACCTTTCCTTATCTTTCCGGATCATTCCGAGTCAGTTCCGGCCAACCCGGTACGAAATGACCATTTTGCCCCTGGTGGGCCAGTCACCTTTTCCGACCACGCCGGCTCTGGAAATCAAATCGGCAACCTCTAGGAACATTCTGAATAATGTTTTCAGATCCCAAGTCTTCTTCCGGGACAGTCCGAGTTTGTCTCGGCAGTTTCCCGGTCCGATTGACCGTTTTACCCCTAAAGGCCCGGTCAACCCTTCCGACACATCTTATCCTCACCTTGCAAGTCAAATACCTCCAGGACATTATTTTAAGTGTTCTTGCTCCTTTTCGGCCTTCCGGGTCATTCCCGGCTCCTTCCAATCATTTCCGGACTTTCCGGAGCCACTCCTAGTGAAGCCAGGCTAAAAATTGTATGGTAGTCACTAGTACAGGCGCCCAAATCTAGTCAAAGATACGTTGCTTACCGACCTTAAACATTTCCTAAATGGCTAGGGCCACTAGTAGTGGCGCCAAGCCAAAAAATGGCCTGGTGCCACTCCTAGTGGCGCTAGTGTAAATTTTGGCTTGGCGCCACTGCAACGAGCGCCAATGTTGTCTAACCTCTATAAATACAGAGCCTTCTCCAACGTGAAAAGGATCCGCAAACTCAACCTAAAAATCATATATTTCGATATACAGAGCTCGAGCACCTCAAAAACCCTTGCCACCTTAGGTTTTTCAAACCCTAGCCACCCTATACAAGCCCTAGTCTCCTATATACTCATACACACCCCCATATACTCATACACTAGCCTTCAACCATCCTTTGAAGACTTGAGGAGCTGCAATCCAAAGCTTGAAGACAACTCTTGAAGACTGAAGGTGAAGATCAAGACGAAGACCGAAGACCGAAGACAGCACGACGCGCAAAATAAACAAGACATACGGTAGGCTCCCAATTTAAATTTTTGCACTTCCCCCCTCTCTCTTCTCTCTCCTAACCCACTTGGGTTTTCTCTATTTTAATCCCCCATCTCTTTCCCCTCTTTCTTTGCATGCTTGAAACAAGGAGATTTCCGGTCCATGTGTAGGATTGGGCTATTGGAGAGTCACCGTGTCGGGGGCTTTCTTCTAGTCTAACCAAAGACCACGTGGGTCTGGCCCCTTTGATTATGTGGTGAAGCCTTAGCCATGTATGTTCATGACCCCAAATTGCATTGTGCATATCATAGTCTTGCATCTTCCAAAATTCGTTTTCAAACTCGTTTTCAAAACCGTTTTCAAACTTGTTTTCAAAATTGCATCAAAATCTCCTTTTCAAAAACTTGTTTTCAAAACCAAAATTCTAGGGTGATTCTAACCTTTCCATGGCTAGGGTTGCTTTAGGAAAGTGTTACATTAAAAGTGACCTTTTATGGTTTATATTTTCAAATCTTATTGTTTTTCAAAACCGCTTTCCTAAAGTGGTTCTAGCCTTCTTATGGTTAGAATTGCTTTAGGAAAGTGAGATGTTTTTATACCTTCTAAAAACTCTCTTTTCAAAAAATCCATTTTCCTAAAAATCTCTTTTTCAACATACTTTCCTAAAACTTTCCTCTCCAAAAGTGTTTTCAAAAACTCCCTCCTAAAATATATTTTTTTCGAAACTCCCTTTTTCAACTCCTTTCCAAAATCCTCTCCCCAAAATCCACTTTCTAAAAATGTTCCCCAAAAATCTTTCCAAAAACTCTTTTCAACAATCTTCAACCAAAAACCTTCCTAGAAAAACTCTTTCCAAAAATCTCTCCAAAAACTTTCTTTCCAAAATCTTCCTTTTAGAAATTGCCCTTTAGGATTTTCCTTCTAAAATCTACGTTCCCAAAAACACACTTTCTAAAACTCCTTCTCTTTAAAATCTTTTTCCAAAAACTCCCTCTTTAAATTCACTTTTCAAAAATTCCTCCCTAGGATTCCCTTCTAGAAAACTTTCGTTCCCAAAAACGCATTTTCCAAAAACTCTTTTCTTAGAGCCCAAGTCAAGCCCTAGAACCCACAATTAGGAAACCCTAAATTTTCTTCCCAAAAACATGGTCTTCAAACTTTGCCCCAAACCTAGGTTTCCAAAATCTCTTGTTTTCACACCTAAAACTATATGCGTTTTCAAAACCTATTTTTTACGTCGAAACTATAATTTTTCAAATCTAAGGTTTCTAGAATCTCCTTTTCCAAAATCCTTGCCAAATTCTATCTTCCCGTTTAGGAAACTAGATCCAATCCTCCGTTTTTTGAAACAAAATCAAACCTTCCCTTTTAGAAACAAAATCCAAATCTTCCCTAATTCGAATCCCTCCTAAACTTCCACTTTTCTAAATCTTAAGTTTCCAAAACTTGAACGTAAAAATCTTTCTCAAATTTTAAAACTCAACTTTCAAATCTTTCCTAATTCGACCCTTTCCTAATTCTACCTTCTTTTCAAACCTTAACTTTTAAAACTTAAGTTTTCCAACTTTTCCTAAACTCAACCTTTCCTAATTTCAAGATTTTCTAAAATTCAAACTCTAAAAGTTTCTAAATCTTAAACTTTCTAAATTTCAAATATTTCCAAATTCAAAACTTTCTAAATTTAAAACTTTCTTAAGTTAAATCTTTCTAAACCTAAATCTTTCCAAATTCTAAACTTTCCAAAACTTCAAAATCTTTTCAAATCTAAAACTTTTCTAAACTCAAAACTTTCTTAATTCAAGACTTTCTTAAGTTGAAACTTTCTTAATTCAAACATTTCCTAAATTGAAAACTTTCCTTTTTTTTTTTTTTCAAACCTTTCCTAAAACGAAACTTTCCTACTTTCAAAACTTCCCTATTTCAAAACTTTCTAAATTCAAAACTTTCCAATTTTCAAAACTTTCCAATTTCCAAACTTTCTTAAATTCAAAACTTTCTTAAACCTAAAACTTTCCTAATTCAAAACTTTCCTAATTTCAAAATTTTCCAAAATAAAACTTTCCTAAATCGGACCTTTCCTAATTCGAACCTTTCCTAATCCAATCTTTCTTAAACTCTTGAGTCTTTCCTAAGTCTCATCTTTCTTAAGTCTAGGTTTCTTAAACCTTCTCTTTCCAAAATAAGTTCAAATCCATCTTTCCAAATCAAAGTCCAATCTTCTCAATTTCAATTTTCAATCTCCTCTTCTGATCTCAAATCAAATCCAATTTTTAGTTCAATCTCTTTCTTCCAATCAAATCATTCTATTTTCAATCGGACTCCGGTCCGAACTACGACTGACCTAATTCCCCCAGAGGGATACGTAGCCAACCTTCATGGGTGCGGTCACAATACTTTTCAAACTTTCAATTCCACCCTCATGGGTGCAGTTTCCAAAATCTTTCCAAATCTTAAATTCCAATCTATTTTCAAAATTCCAATTTCAAAATTTCTATTTTCAAATTTCTACTTTCAATTTTCAAACTTTTCAATTTCAATTCCATCTCTTCAAATCTATTTTCAAATCAAATCAATCTCTTTCCAAATCTATTTTTCAATTCTCTTCTATTGCACTTGCATATCATGCATCATGTTAGTTTCTTTTCAAACATTGTTTTTCTAAAGTGGATAGGATTGAACTATAGTTAGTTAAAGACTCCCATAGGTGAATCTAGGGTAGATTGATATGTAGGTACCGAAAGGGCGGGGTAGGGTGATGGCTTAGTGCGTCTTCCCTACACGTAACCAACCTCCGAACCTAGATCACTGTTTTCGAAAGACCAAAATGGAGTTATTTTCGAAAAAGGGCTTAAATATTTTCCAAAAGGTTGCCAAACAACCTGTTTTCCTAAAAAACCCTCTCTTGAGGAGATATTTTCAAAATCATTTTCCAAAACCCTAAGTGTAGTCTTCGGATTATTCTTAGTTTTAGGTGACCTAACTCACCTTAATCAAGTTAGGTGGCGACTCCGAATCTTTTTCAAAAGCCCTTTATTCAAATCAATTTTCAATTCAAACTTTGTCGCACTCATTCTTCTAGGAGGGTGAGTTCTAACGATAGAGTACAACATTTTTCTCGCTTGTGTGAGTATTCCTCGAGTGCGAAAAATCTGAGCGCGACATTTGCCTTGATAATTAAGTCAATCGGGAAGGTTTCGGGGGAATCAGTCGCACTTGGGATGTTCTCCCAGGGCTTTCGGTGAATTTTCATGTTTTCAGAAAGTTTGAATTATGTTTGGAGGCGAGTGATATCATTTTGGGAAGTGTGCCAAAAAGGTCACTTTTGCGGAGCATCTGTGATACTCTCCGAGGGTGTTTGAAAGTGGCTATTTTCGTTTCATGTGATCGAGGCCTTCGGGAAGCGATCCATTCGATCAGACCGTACCGATGGAAAGTATTCTGGAAATACTTTTAGGAATTTTTAGATTTACGCGTTTCTCAAGTCATTTGGCGGTGCGTTTTGATTAGGGAATTAGAGAAAAAGTTAACCTTGGCGGAGCGTCTACGAGACGCTCCGAGGGTTGCTGAAAGTTATAGTTTTCGCACCGTGCGATGGAGGGCTTCAGGAGGCGATCTATTCGATTGAGCCATATCGATGGAAAGATCTATGGATGAGCTTTCGAGAATTTTCTAATTTACGCATTTCTCAAGTCTGTTGACGGTGCGTTATAACTAGGAAATCGGGGGAAAAGACAATTTAGGTAGAGCGTCTGCGAGATGCTCCAGGAAACTTTTATCGAGTCATGTGAGTTTAGTGTCGTAGGGTCTTCATTGGGTTAAATAAGGGCATGTGGTGAAACCCTCTGCTCGAAATCCTAAGGTCGGTGCTATGTCGAGCCATATTTGGGCTTCTAGGGGCAAAACGGTCATTTTGACTAGGGTTGGCTGGAAATGGTCAGGAATGTTTTGGTGTGTTGTGTTAAGTGTATAGGGTTAGTCAGGGATGGTTTTGGAAGAGTCTTTTACCGTTCGGCAGGGTTTGCGCAGTGTTGAGGTGTTCAGGGGCAAAATGGTCATTGTGGCTGGAGTGGGCCAGAATAGGATCGGATTTGGACCAAATGGCGTGCAGGGAACGCCTAATGGTTTTAACAACATTTTGGCAGGATGGACTTATCGTTTTGAGAGATTTTGAACTTTTCCAAAACATGCCTGGAGGCCCAACGGGCATGTTTTGTCATTTTTCACCGAGTCAGGCTAGTAGGCGCTAGTGTTGACCTTGGAATAATGGTGCTTATGGCTCAGCGGGTCCTTGTGGACTCGAGAACCGACCAGTTGGTTGGATTGGAGATTGTAAGGCTCATCTTGAACCTTCATGTGTTGTGATGTTGGAAACCGAACCCAGTCGGGCCGGAGATTGCCGAGCGGGCAAAAATGAGGTGCTTACAACTTGAAACTTGAACAAAATGTGTAAAGAATTCATTTTGATTAGAAATTTGAACTTTTGAAGAAAAAACATATAGAAAATTCATTTTGGCTCGTCACTTTCAATTTTCTTTTGAAAGCAAAAGTTATAGGAAATTCGTTTTGACTTGAAACCTGAATTTTTTTAAGACAAAATGTTTAGAAAATTCATCTTAATTTAAAGCTTGAACCTTTGAAAGTTTTTAAACTTGATGGCATTTTTGAAAGACAGCGGGACTTTTTGTTTTTGAAATTGTGTTGAAATTTGAAACTTTTAGTGGAAAAAGTTTTGAAAATTTTTTTGGATATGAAAATTGATTTTGACTTTCAAAAGAAAGCAAGAGCTTTGATCTTTTGAGTTTGAAACTTCTTGTAGAAATAGTTTTGAAAGCTTTTGAAATTTGAAAGTTTTTGTATACGAAGGCTTGAAAGTTTTTAGAATTTTTAAAAATTGGATTTTGAATTTGAAAGAAAGCAAGGGCTTTTATGTTTTGGAATAGATGTTGAAACTAGAGATGAAAAAGTCTTTGAAAACTTTTGAGGTAAAAAGGTAAGAGCTTTCGCTTTTTGAAACATTTTAATTCGATTTGGTAAGAATTATACCTTGTCTTTACCTTTTGGAGATGGTCTAGTCTGGGAAATCATCAGAGACTGCTCCGTGCTTGTAATTCTTCTATCTTAAAGCTTGAAGGGGGGACATTGGTGCCCTCCTGGATTGAGATTTCTTGAAATTAGACTACTCGGTGTTTGCTTGACCGTCGAGTTTTGCTTTTGCGGGCATAATAGGATTCTTGTTGACATAGTTTCTGAGGGGTGGTTCAAGGTTGATATCCTGAAACTAAGTCTTTCTGAACAGACGCTCTGTCTGACAAAATGCTGCTTCTCTGGGGAGGTTCAAGGTTGATATCTGCTTTTAAAGAGGAAAGCTTGAAAACTTAATCTGCTTTTCGGAGAAAGTTCTGAAACTCAATCTGCTTTTTTGGAGAAAGCTCTAAAACACAATCTGCTTTCTTGGAGGAAGCTTGAAAATCCAATCTGCTTTTTCAGAGAAAGCTCTGAAACCCAATCTACTTTTTCAGGGGAAGCTCGTAAACCTAATCTTCTTTTTCAGGGGAAGCTCGTAAACCCAATCTACTTTTTTGGAGGATAGCTCAGAAACCTAATCTACTTTTTCTAGGAGAAAGCCCTAAAACCCAATCTGCTTTTTTGGGAGAAGCTCTGAAACTCAATCTATTTTTTTTTGGAGGAAACTCGAAACCCAATCTGTTTTTTTGGGGGAAGCTCTAAAACCCAAATCTGCTTTTTCGGAGGAAGCTCTAAAACCCAAATCTGCTTTTTCGGAGGAAGTTCTGAAACCCAATCTGCTTTTTATGGGGAAGTTCTGAAACTAAAATCTGCTTTTTCAAGGAAAGTTCTAAAGCCCAATCTGCTTTTTCAATTGAAGCTCTGAAACCCAAATCTGCTTTTTCGAAAGAAGCTCTGAAACCCAATCTGCTTTTTCGGAGGAAGCTCTGAAACCCAATCTGCTTTTTCGATGGAAGCTTGGAAACCCAATCTGTTTTTTCGGAGAAAGCTCTAAAACCCAATCAGCTTTTTCGGAGGGAGCTCGAAAACCTAATTTGCTTTTTAAGGGGAAGCTCTGAAACGCAATTTTTGCTAATATAAAGGATTTGCCTGTAGTTTTTTTTTTTTTTTTTTTTGTCTTGACTGTTGGAGAAGATGGCATTTGCAGCTTCTTGGATTGAGATTTTTGGAAAGTAATGTTCCTTTAACGTGTTGATTGTTGACTTTTTCCTCTGACTGGCATGACAGAATTCTGGATAAGGTGCTTCCTTGGATTCTTGAATTTGGTTTTGGAGGGGGTGAGACCTCTTTTTGAAAGGTTTGAGGTATTTAGAAGCTCGGACATCTACAAGTCAGTTTTTCTTGAGTGGATCAACTGGTTTGCAATTGAATGGGAGGTGTAGGGTGGGCCGTTGTCCCATTTTTTACGATTTGAAGAGGTCAAGTCAGGCTGACATTAATTGGGGTGGTCGAGGGTGGGTTGTTGCCCTATTCTCTATGGTTTTGAAAAAGGTTCATGGTTGATTGGGGAGGTCGAGGGCTATTCAGTGCGCCATTCCCTATTTCTTGTTGTCTATGGATGACAATTTGAGTTTTCTGGGGTGTACACCATTTCTTTTGCAGAGTGTTTGGATTCTGGATGACAAACCTTTCGAAATGTTGTGCTTCTGCTTCGGAACACCTTTTCTTTTGTAATCAGCTGAACACTTGTCAGTGTATTTTGTTAGACATATTGTTTGGTATATACTGTATAAGTCCACTACAAGTTAAAATGAATGCACATCATACTTTTGGATGAATGCACATGTTGATACATGAGAAAATGAATGCATGTCATACTTGTTGATGAATGCACATACATGAATGAAATTGAATGCACATCATATATTTTTTTTTATGAATGCACAGAGATGGATTTTGAATGCATGTCATACTTTTTTATAAATGCACGTAAATGAAATTGAACGCATATCATACTTTTTGATGAATGTATAGAGATTGATTTTGAATGCATGTCATACTTTTTGATGAATGCACATACATTAATGGAATTAAATACATATCATACTTTTTGATGAATGCATGCACAAGAATGGAATTGAATGTACGTCATACTTTTTGATTGAGTGCATATACAAGAATGGAATTGGATGCATGTCATACTTTTTTGATGAATGTATGCATAGAATTGAACTACGCAGGAATTACATGGATGCACAAGTTGCACATGTCATGAATGTACAAGTACTGCATGAATTAGGGAGGTCGAGGGTGGGACGTTGCCCCAGTCTTCATTGTTTGAAAAATGTAAGATAAAGCTGTTAAAAATTTTCAAAGAAAGTTAGAACGATGTATGTTATACAGATGGATGCGAAGCTTAGATAGGACTATAAATAAATGAATGTGCGGGTTTACACGGGGATGGAAATGAATGCATGTCATACTTTTTTATGAATGCACAGGCTTATGCACGAGTAGAATTGAATATATGTCATATTTTTTTATGAATGCATAGGATTATACAAGAATGGAGTTGAATGCATATCATACTTTTGGATGAATGCACATGTTTATACATGGATGAAATTGAATGCATGTCATACTTTTTGATGAATGCACAAGTTATATATATGGATGAAGATGGATGCACAGGTTTATTAAGGGATGTATGCCCCAGGATTTGTGTTCATCCATAGGAGCTATATCCCATAATTAGGCAGTCTTTTGGACTTCTGTTCTTCTTTTTTAAATTGCCCTTCCTAATTCTGCCCTTTTCTTGTCAGGATGTGATAGCACTTGCACCTTCTCAGAGAATCGATCCATTGACTCGTTTTCTCCCTCTCTCTTTTGTTGAAAAGGAAGATTTCTCTAAGTGGACAGCTCGAGCAATAACCGACATCGCCCTTTGGCAAAGCAACCTGTAGCTTCCTTCCTCAATCAGAGAAAACTTTACTTGGGACTATAATGTAGGCCAAGTTTAAGGGTTGTAAGAAATGACGGGATACATAGGCCCAAATCTTTAAATTTAGCGGGGGTTGTATGAACCAGAACCACTTTTTGCAAAGAATGAATTTTGCACCTGTATTTACCATTCTTTTTAGATGTTGTTGTTTATTTGTTCAAGCTTATTTAGACTAAGTAATTTTTCTTGATCTAAGAGGACTTTAATTTGGACCGTAATATGGGCCAGGTGATGGGGTATTTGAAAGGAAAGATAAAGACTCAAAACCTATTCTATTTGCTAGGCTCCTGAAGACCCGTGATCACCTTTGGCAAGTGACTCCTACATTTGTCGTTCTTCTGGACTTTTCTCTTTGTTGGGAAACTCGCTTCTGTTTTGTTCTTCTGTTGTCGTCTTGGATGACTCTATCTTCTCTTGGAAGTCATCATTGCATTTGGAAATCATCATTATATTTGGAAATCATGTTCATTCATTTTTTTCTTATAGGAAATTTTCTCCTTTCTTTTTTTTTTTTTTTTGAAAAAATTGCTATTATATTGGTTCCTACAGATGTCATATATACTGCATCATCTTGGAGATCATCATTCATTTATTGCACTCTTTCTTGGAAATTGCCATTCATTCATCGCGCGCTTTATTGGAGATCACCATATGTTCATTGTTCGTTCTCTTGGAGGGTACTATTCGCTGCAGGTGCTCTTGGAAATCGTCACGCATTGATGGTTTTGTCTTGACTTAGTGTGGGCGGTGATCATTAGGTCGGCTAAATAATGGGAATGCGACTGACTCAAGTGGGCTTTGCAAGGGTTATATTTAACTGTATGGTAGAAGAAAAGAGGGCATCTTTTCATTTTAAGTTGAATTGCTTAGTCTATAAAGCTCTTTCAAAATTTTAGTAATGCCTTGAAAATGGTAAATGTTAGTTCGCGGATTCATTCCTTACATACATTTGGCCGAGTGTGGGGGGTGGCTCCTGGTTTGGGCTTTTGAATGGAAATCGCATGCGACTCTAATGGGCTGACCAACGAATTGCTTTCTGTTTGGGAGAATGAAATGATGGCTCCCCTTCATTTTGAGGGTTTAGCTGCTTGCTACTTTGCTAGGGCATCCTTCGGGGGTCATTCTTTAGACTTCAATGAGATATGCGATTGATCCTAATCTCTCACCTCTCTGTATTTTCTATTTCTTTGTCCCCTCTTTTTGAAGTCAAAGATTATTTCTGCTGAACGTGGTGCTTATGCTATCCCATCCTTCAAGTCAGGGTAAAATATTTTGGGAAAAAACTCTTGGAGAAGAACATCATTCATGAAAAGCCATGAGAAAATGATATAAACATGAAAACTTTGGATCCCTTTCATTTAGATGACATTATTTTCATGCTCAAATTCGAATTGAAAATTGAAAGATGGGTTTGAAAGAAATCTCCCTTTTTTCGGAATAAACCCCTCAGACTGGTTTTAGAATCACGTTAGTATCCTTCACACTCCATTTTCCATGAGTGTCATCTGATTGCACAGGGATGGCTTTTTGAGGACTAGTAGAGTGGCAGCATGGTGTCAAGATCATGGCTTTGCATAAATTATGAATTAGGTAGGATGCCAGAGGGATTCTATTGGTTTGACTGTGCTCTTTGACTTAAAAAAAGAAAAACAAAATGCAATTAGCATGTTGAGTTGAAGGTTTTATGCAATGCATGTCCTATGGAGGTCCCTTCTTTGAGGGAATCTAGGCATGATGTTGAGTCTATTTTGGAGGTGGGATTTTACCCCTATGTGTAATACAATACCTCATCGATATGGGTCGGTTGATACTTCTTTATTTAGGGAATCCTGCCTCCATGGACTAAGAGAGATTTGGGCCTCTCTTGAGACATGATTCTATGTATGCTATGAATCCTTAGGGTTGGAGAAACCCTTAGGGGTTTAGGTAGGTTTGATTAGCATGAGATTGGATCATCCCTTTCTCTATACGGTTGATTGAATGCATGAGAATGCAATGGCTAGAGTTTCTTGGCACTCTTGTCCTGGGATGGATGTTAATGCATAAGCCTAATAGTAATTATATGGACAGCATAATGATAATGAATAAGCAGTTTAGAAGACCCCCTTTTCATTCTTGCTTCACCCTCTGACTCTCTTGGCCTTTGTAGGCTATGGAGAAGACAATGAGAATGTAAAAAGAAAAACAAAAAAGAGAAGTTAGTACCTTTAGATTGAAGATTTTTGTGCAATGCATGCCCTAGGGGTGCCCCTACTTTGAGAGGGGTACTAAGCATGATGTGTTGGCTCACTTTTGGAGATAGGGGGTTGCCCCTGCATATAATACTGTACCTGTGCGAGCCTATTCATTTATTCATTCATACATTCATACATTCATTCGATGAAAGTACAAAGGATAGTTTTATTGCATTTGATTTCTTTTTCTTTCTTAATACATGGAATTGAAAGTACATTTAAAGGGAGAGGGGAACATTTTTCTTGGGGCTTTCACCTATTCTATTTTTACAGTTGAAATCCTAAACTACTCTTGAGTCTTTGGATTCGCCTTCCTTGGTAGAGGTCGGTAAGAGATCTTGCTTCCAGATTGCCCCTTGTCTTCTTGGTATCCCTATCTCCATGAACGAAGAGGGATTAGGGCTCCTCTTTATGAGATGACTTTGATGCATGCCATGTATCCTTAGGGTCTCTTGGTACCCTTAGGAGTTTTGGGTTGGCTTGATTTGAGCGAGAAGGTCATTGAGCCTTTCTCTAGAGGTTGATCGGATGCATGAAAATACAATGACTTGAGTTACTTTAGGAATTCTTGTCTTGACATGAATTCCGATGCATGAACAGTTATGATGCATGTACATGAAACCAGCAAGAGTTAAATAGCATAATAGCATGAATTAAGCAAAATATGTAAGGGAAAATAAAGCAGTCACCCTTTCCTCCTTGGTTTTTGAAATTGACGCTTGTGTCCTAAATCTGGCAAAGGTTCGGCTATGCATTGGGGAGCTATATGAGCATGAGGTTGGGGGTTTACTAATACTTCCTAAAAAGCTCAGTTCCCAAACCTTCAAACCTCTGGCGTCCACCCCAGAAAGGATGAATTCCATCTTTGGTTGGTGGTTTGAGCAGGGGAACTATCAAGAGACCGCAGGCTAAGAAACTGACAAAGCATCCGCCCACAGTCAATATACTGTTCCCCCTTCTATCTTGAAGGGTAGTAGCCAGGTAATATATGCAAGATGCAAATGCAAGTGAGCGCACCAAATGTGTGTGAAATTTTCGAAAATGGAAGAAAGGACCCAACAACATACATCACATCCTGTCCATTCATTCACATACATGGCAATAAATAAGACATAAAATAAAATGTAAACAAAGGTCCACCTACAAAAGAAAAATGCAAAGAATTAGTAACTTTTCAAAAAACTCAATGCAAGGTAAAATTGATGATTAATGTAAGAATGTGAATGTAAACAATGAAAGTAAGTGATGACACCTATTTGAAAATTATTTTGAAAAATAAGATTTGTTTTGGGAACTTGGAAAAATTTGAAAAGTGGCTAAAATTGGACAAAGTAACCAGAGATTCTGGGTGAGTGAAGGGTAAAGAGACATGTTAATAGCCTAACCCTCTAAGTGTCCCCAGTGGAGTCGCCAGCTGTCGCGCCCTGATTTTTGGGTGTCCAAGGTCCTTTCAGCTCGGACACTAAAAGCACGAAACTCTATCACTAGAACTCATCCTCCTAGAAGAATAAGTGCGACTAGGTTTGAATTGAAGATTGGTTTGATTAAGGGCTTCATAGAAAAATAAGAGTCACCACCAAACTTGATTAAGGTGAGTTAGGTCACCTAAAACTAAGTGTTAATCCGAAGATCAAACTTAAGGTTTTTGAAAATGATTTTGAAAACTCCCCCAAGAGAGGGTTTTTAATGTAATAGGTTGTTTGGCAACCTTTAGAAAGATTTAATCCCTTTTAGAAAATAACTCCATTTTGGTCCTTCAAAAACAAAAATTTATGGTCCGGGGGTTGGTTACATGTAGAAAAGATATCCTAATATCATCACACTACCCCGCCCTTTCGGTACCTACATGTCTAATCATCCTTCATTCACTCACTAGAATAACCGGTTACTATTGTCCACTTAATATCCACTTTAGAACTTTAAATGTGGGGTTTAGTCATCACTTTTCGAATGAATGATGCATGATGCAAGTTCTTGGGAAGAAGTTTGAAAACATAGGAGTTTTAAAGGGTTTGAAATAGAAACATTGAATTGACTGAAATTTTTGAAAAGGAGATTGGAGTTGAAATAGAAGTTATGACCGCACCATTTTAGGTTGCCTATGTATCTCATTTGACGAGAATCAGGTAAATCGTAGTTCGGGCAAGAGCTCGATGGAAAATAGGCGCATTAGGGCCTTTGGAAGGTTTAAAGACACTTTGGGGTCTTTGAAAAAATTTAAGACACTTTGAGGTCTTTGGAAAAGTTTAAGACACATGGAGGTCTTTGGAAAAGTTTAAGATACTTTGAGGTCTTTGGAAAAGTTTAAGACACTTTGAGGTCATTAGAAACTTTGACTCAAAATTGGATGGTAGAGTGCTTTAAAAATGTTTTTGGATCAACTTAAAGGAGTTTTGGAAAAATGCTTTGGCCTGACTCAAGAGAATTGGAAAGTGTTTTTGAAGTCTTGTTTTGAAAACCTTGGAGGCATGACTTTAGAAAGTTTTGATGAATTAGTTTTTGAAAATGACTAAAGGTTTGGAATCCTAATATGGACAACCTTGAAGGCTGTTCTTGATGTGTCACCTTCCTTTGGGGTCCCTAACCATAAGAGGGTTAAGGACACCTTAGGGCTGTGAGTTCTTGAAAACGTTTTTGGAAATGCCTTGGAGTTGGATTTTGAAATCTCAAGAGGATTGAAGGTTTTGGAAATAGTGGATAAGGAGTATAGTTGAAAATTGGAAGATCATTCAAAAAGGGTTCATGAGTTGGAACCTTGAAGCATACTAACCTAGATTGGGTTAGCCTATGATTATAGGTGACCTAAGGTTAAGTTGAATTAGGGTTGACTAGCTAGGGTTAAGTTAACCTAACGTGAGTGAACTAGGGTCAAGTTAACCTAGGGTTGAATTGAAAGATGATTTTGAAATGTTGTTTAATGCATTTTTGGAAAGAGTTTTGAAAAACAAAACATGTTATGCAATAGACTTTGGTAGGTAATCTTTTTTAAGATCATTTCCATGAAAATTTTGACTCTTGGCCAAGAACATGGTTTACATGGTTGGTGTTTGGAAACCATTCCAAGGAAGGTTTCCTTATGGTTATTATAACCATTATCTTGACAAGAGTATAAGGGGTCAAAAATCAACATAATGTCAACTTTTTGAAGCACCATTTTTTATGCAAATGTGGAGAGAATGCATTTTTGAAAATCATCTTTGGAAAATGATTTTGAAAACCATTTTTCAAGAAAACCATTCCATCAAGAGAGGGTTCCTATGGCCAAACAAAAGGGAGACCACTCAATAGAGGGTTCCATGAGGCCATTCCCACCACTACACTTAAAAGAATAAAAATCTTAAAAATTAGAGAGCTAGAAAGCAATCCTTATGCAAGTTAAAATGCCATGATGCCAAAGTGAGAGTTAGGGGGTTAGTAGGAGATCTTCTAAGGCATGATTTCTAAAGTCTCATCCTAAACTTCAAGGAGCTAACTCTTGGAACAATTTTTCAAAGAAATATAGAGCTTGGAAATGATATGGAGCTAAGAGTAATGTAAACATTATAGAACATGGTGATAAGCATAAAAATGAAACCAAGCACATAATGCATAATCAAAATAGTAATATGTAAGGGGTCATGACCACATACAAGGCTTTTAGGCTACACCACATAAACAAGGGGCTCCTAGGCCATACCATCTTAAAGTAGGCTAGTGAGAGGTCCCCCTACACGGTGACTCTCACTTACTTTCCTCTAGGCATGATCTAAGAGCTCTCTTGGCTTAAGCATGCAAAAAAGAGGGGTTGAAGATGTGGATTAAAATAGAGAATAGCCTAAGTAGGCTAAGAGGGAGAAGAGAAGAGTGAGGGAAGACAAAAATGTCAAAGGGATACCACATTTTGTTTTCAACACACTTGTAGTCTTCAATGGATGTCTTGATTGGAACTTGAATGACTTCAAGAAGGCTTGAAGGGCTGGAAGGGAGTGTTTAATGGTGTATAAGGCTATGTAGGTGAAGTGTATGTGCTTGAGGGAGGAGGAATCTAGCCTATGTGTTGGAGGAGTGGAATATATGTAGAGATTCAAGGTTCTAGAGCAATTTCAGCAGGGCTTTGCATCAATTTTCAGTGCTTGAATATGCAAGGGGGGGTCTGGTATTTATAGGCAAAATTTTTTGACACTGGCGCATGTAGTACATGCGCCTATGTAAATTTTACACAGGCGCATGTCATACATGCTCAGGTACTATTTTATTGGGAGAATGCCACGTGGCACCCAGAGTACTGGTTAAATCTCGACAGTTGATCGAAATTTGGTTGATCTGATCAAAATTTGAGCGCACGTAGCATACGCTCCATCACCGGGAAGTTTCGTCCAAACTTTATCTCAATAATTGAGCTATTCGGGAAGGTTTTAGGGGAATCGGTTGCACCCCTGGTGTTCTCTCAGGGTTTCTCATAAACTTTCATGTTTTTGAAAAGTTTGAATTGTGTTCGGAAGCATGGGATGTCATCTTGGGAAACATGCGTAAAAGGATAATTTTGTGGAGCGTCTGTGATACGCTCCATGAGTGTTCGAAAGTAGGTGTTTTCGTATCGCATGATCAAGGCCTTCAGGAAGCGATCTTTTCGATTGAGCCGTACCGATGGAAAGTACTATTGAAATACTTTTAGGAATTTTTAGATTTACGCATTTCTCAAGTCGTTTGATGGTGCGTTTCAATTAGGGAATCGGAGAAAAAGTCAACCTTGGTGGAGCGTCTGCAAGACGCTCCAAGTGTCGCTGAAAGTTGTAGTTTTCACGCCATACGATGGAGGGCTTCGGGAAATGATCTATCGGATCGAGCCATATCGATGGAAAGATCTGTGAACGAGCTTTCAAAAATTTCCTAGTTTACGCATTTCTCAAGTCATTTGACGGTGCATTATCCCCACTCTTTCTTCTCCCTCCGAACCCACTTAGGTTCTTCTATTTTTTAATCCCTCATCTTTAAACCCCCCTTTCTTGCATGCTTGGAACAAGAGGACGTTAAGTCCATGTCGAGAGTGAACAAGAGGAGATTATTAATCGAGACTCTCTTCTTGGCCTTCACTTGTTTCACAGCATGGCCTTAGGGCCCTCTTCCAATGTGGTGATACCTAGCCTCGTATGTTTCATGCCGTTATTATCGTTGTCATGCATTTGCATTTTTGCCATATCTTTATCCCTTAAAATCATTTTCAAAGTTATTTTCTCAAAACTACCATTCTAGGTTGATCCTAACCCTCTCATGGTTAGGGTTTTCTTAGAAAAGTGTAATATTTTAAATGGCTCCCGTTAGCCTACATTTGTTTATTTTCAAAAACATGGTCTTGGAATGATCCTAGTCTTTTCATGATTAGGGTTGTTTCGAGAAAAGTGTGACATTCAAAATGACTCGAAAAGGTTTACATTTTTGGCCTCATGCCTCTGTTGTCTTTTAAGTCACGAGCCTAAAATGATTCTTACCTTCTAATAGCTAGAATGTTTTTAGACAAAGTGCGATATTCATTTGGATTTCTAAAATCTAAATTAGGATTTAGGCCCTAAAACATGTTTTCAAAATACTCTATTTTTGAACCACTTACAAAATTGGTGTTTGTCAAAATCGTAGAAGTTTAATCCTAGGAAAATCTCATTTTTGCCAACTCGAAAACTTTCCTTTTTCAAGCTAAAATCATACTTTTTTCAAACTTTCCTTTTTCAAGCTAAAATCATACTTTTTTCAAACCCTCAAAATCCTCAATTTCCAAATCAATCAAAACTTCCCATTTCCAAACTTTCCTTTTTAAAATCAATCAAATCAAAACCTTTTATTTCAAATCACTCATTTTTCAAACCTTCCAAATTTAAACCCTAAATCAACTCCTCCCATTTTGGAAACAATCCAAACTTACATTTTTCAAGAAAATCAAATCTTTTTCAAAAAGGAAACAAAACCTTTTCGAATCTTTTAAACCCTTTAAAATCTTCTAAATCTTTTTTTAAAATCTTTCCGAAAGGAATCAAATCAAATTTTTTTCAAAAAAAAAAAAAAGAAACAGATCTTTTCCAAAAAGGAAATAAAGTCTTTTCAAAATTCTCAAATCGAATCTTTTTCAAAATCTAATCTTTTCAAATCAAATCAAATCTCTTCAAATCAAATCAAACCTTCTTGAAAAGGAAGCATTTCCAAATCCAATCTTCCTCAAAAGGAAACATTTTCAAATCCAATCTTCCTCAAAAGGAAACATTTCAAAAATCAAATCTTCCTGAAAAGGAAACATTTTCAAATCCAATCTTCCTTGAAATGAAACATTTTCAAAATCTGATCTTCCTAAAAAGGAGATCTTTCGAAGTCAAACTTTCCTGAAAAGGAAACACTTTCCAACTCAAACTTTCCTAAAAAGGAAACTTTCTAAAAATGAAAACTTTCTAGAAATAGAAACCCATTTTAAAATTTCAACTCTTTCAGACTCTTGTCTACACTAAGGCTGACCTGATCCTCTTTAAGGAGGTACGTAGGCAACCCTTCATGGGGTGCAGTCACAACCCTTTTCAAATTTTCAATTCAACAACCCTTTCCAAATTTCCCATTCCATAACCATTTTTCAAACTCTTTTTCAAAATTTGTTTTCAAATATTCTCTAAGTAGATAGCATTAAACATAGGTAACCGATGAGTAATAATTAAGTGAGTAAAAGGTGAATAGACATATACCAAGGGCGAGGTAGGGTGATAGTCTTAAGACATCTTCTCTACACGTAATCAACCCCCTTACTTAAAAATTTATGTTTCAAAGACCAAAACCGGAGTCAATTTTCAAAAGGGTTTTCCAACATTTTTAGGATTGTCAAACAACCCTACCTTCTAAAACCCTCTCATGAGGATTTTTTTAAAAAACATTTTCCAAAATCTAAGTTTAACCTTCGAGTTTTACTTAGTGTAGATGACCTAACCCATCTTTAAAGATGTTAGGTGGCAGCTCTAAATACCTTTTCAAAAAGCCCTAATCAGTTCCATTTTAAAAATTCAAACCCCGTCACATTCATTCTTCTAGGAGGATGAATTCTAACGAGAGAGCACCGTACTTTTTCTCGAGCCAAGAACAAGGCGCCACAACTTGGCAACTCCATTGGGAACTATTAGAGGGTTAGGTCTATGTCATGTCCAGTCACCCATTAATCACCTTAAGTTCGTCGATTACCTTGTTTAATTATATCCACCTTCTAAGCTTTTCAAAATTCTAATTTTCTCAAAATGATTTTTGTTTTGCAAAAGTTCAAACATTGCATTTATTACATGCTCTTACATTGTTCATATATCATACTTTATTTTACATTTGAGTTCCTCTAAAAGTACTAACTATATGCATTTGTTTTGTAGGTGGATGCTTGTTCACATTTTAATTTATGTTCACAAATTGCCATGTATATTATGTATGACAAGATGTATGGGAGTTGTTTGACTCTTTTTTTCAATTTCTAAAATCACACACACACTTGCATGTGCATCTTCATGGAATATTGACCCTAGTTATTACCTTCTAGTTAGAAGGGGGAACTGTACACTGACTGTTGGTGGTAGGCAAATGTGTCACCTAACCAACGGTCTTTAGATAGTTCCCCCCCTTGGATCACCAACCTATAATGGCACCACTCTAGGGAGTGGGCCTAGATTTGAAGATCTGGGAGCCGAGCTTTTTAGGGAGTATTAGTAGCCCTCAACCTCATATTCATATAGCACCCATGCATAGCTGAACCTCTGCCCAATTTAAGGCATATGTCTTTTCAAAATCAATGAGGAAAGAGCGACCGCTTTTCAATTTCCTTACTTTTATTGTTATTATGCTTACGTACGTGAATTCTTTGTTATCAATATCTTATCATTCATGCCATTAAACTGCTCATGCATATATAATCATCCCACGGTAAGAGTTCTAAAGTAACTCAAGCCACTTGCACTCCATGCATATGATCAACGCTAAAGAGAATCGCCCATGAGCCAATCTCAAATCATAAGCCTACCCAATGTCGAAGGCTTCCAAAATCTAAGTATCATGGCATGCATCCAAGAATCATTTCATAAGAGGGGCCCTAATCCCTCTTGCTCAAGGAGATAAGGTTGCCCCAAGACGAGGGGTAAAATCCCAAGACAAGGTTCTCAATAACCTCTAGGCGGAACCAAAGACTCAAGAATAGTTTAGGTTTGCCCTTGTAATAGTAGATAGGTGGAAAGTCTAATGGAAAATGTTCCTTCTCCCCTTTCTATCTATTTTCAATTTTATGTACTAGAAAATTCTAATGTAATAAAATCGTCAATTTGCTTTCCTTGAATGAATGGATGTATGAATGAATGTATGTTATAGGCACATGTATGGTATTGCATACAAGGGCAACCCCCTATCTCCAAAAGTGAGCAACCACAATATGTTGAGTTCAAAGCAAGGGCACCCATAGGGCATGCATTGCATACGAACTTTCAAACTAAGGCACTAACTTCTCATTTGTTTCATGTCGTCTGTCCTCCCCCTTACCTTTCAAGTACCAAGAAAATCAAAGACGAAGTAAGGATAGAAAAGGGGGTTTCCTAAACCGCTTATTTATTGTTATTATATTGTGCACATATTCACTACTATCATGCTCATGCATCAATATCCATTCTAAAGACACGAGTTCCAAAAAACTCAAGTCAGCGTATTTTCATCAGCTGTAGAGAGAAAGGAACAATCCAATCTCATATTAATCGGACCTACCAAAGCTCCTAAGGGTTTCCCAACCCTAATGATTCATGGCATGCATAAAACCATATCTTAAGAAAGACCCAAATCTCTCTCGTCCATGGAGATGGGATTGCCCAAAAAAGAAACATCGACTGGCCCATGCTGAAGAGGTATTGTATTGCATACAGGGGCAACACCCCACCTCCAAAATGGACTCAATATCATGCCTAAATTCCCGTGAAGAAGGGACCTCTATAGGACATGCATTGCATAAGGTCTTCAACTCCACATGCTAATTGCATTTGCTTTTCTTTTTCTTTTTCCAGGCTCAAGAGCACAACCAAAACTATGTAATCTCTCCATATTCCCACCCAATCCATAACTTTTAGAAGGATAAGCCCATTGAAGAGCAGAAGGGATTGACCACTCATCAACAAAGTGTTACCTCTCAAGCAACAATCTCCACACCATGTCATGACAATCACCATCCATGCATTGACATGACAAAACCCTTCAGTCACCTGATAATTAGGAAAATGGTCACCAACTACCTCAGCAGCAAAAGGTACCAACCTGAGAAGGGACTAGGGGCATAGCTACAGGTGATCCTCTGAAAAAAAAAATAAAAAAAACTAAAAACAAAAGAAACAAAAAAAAAAGTGTCATTTCGTCCCTTATCATCAACTAAAAACCCATGCCTTAATCCTATACATTGATCATCTTCTACTGGCTTACTCTCCTCAAGGTCTCACTAATCTAGTAGCATCGAAAAAGAAGTTGGCCGACTGCACCATCCATCAAACTCCCAGACCCTGAAGGCCTTGGTAAAACCTACGGGAGGAACCTTTGATTTTAGCTTGTCAAAATGTCATGTAAATATCAAGTGTACAACATGCTAATCTGAAATAGAAGACTCTTGATCATAAAATGCTTTCTTTACCATGCTAAAATCTTTTTTCTCAAAAAATAAAAATTGCAGGGTATCCCGAAGGCTGACATCTTTTGACCCTAAAGACTACCCAGAGGTCCTCTACAGATTGTCACAGATAGCACCAGCAACCTAAAACAGCACATGATAACAGAAATTCAAAATCAATTACAAATAGCTCAGTATCCAACCATTTACAAACTAAGGAGACCATTGAGTCATCAAAATACAAATGTCAAAAAGATCACAAAGGTTGGCACGAGCAGATACCCTTTCACAAAGTCCCACTCAGGGTCTCAACTGGGGCAACACCACCTTCATTGATCTACTGCAATAAAGCAATTTTGCTAGTTAAAGAAGGAATCCCCTCTCTCTAAATCCTCGAGAAAACTCAAACCACAGAAGCGGTATGAGCAGCCTTGCCTCCTAGAGAACAACATGCCATCTACTATGCCTGGCATAATCAAAGATGCATCTCTAGATCCTTCAACAAAAAAATCAAACTTTGACGTGAGATTGCATCACCAAAAAGACATCTCTAGCCTGGTAGAAAGCTAGAAGCAAAATTCACTCTCAACAATGAAAACTCAAAGTTATTGATCCCGACAGAGACGAATAGGGAAGTTTTCCCAGCACCCATTAACTCAAGCTTGATAAAGCACTACTCTGTGTAATTAGAAACTTTGATAGAGCAATGATGACAATGATCAAATAAAGAGAGGCTCTCAATTCCTCTACCATACAGTTAAACAAAACCCTTGCAAAACTCCCTTAAGCGGGTCACATTTCCATCATATAACTAGCCCAATGATCACCACCCACAATGGGTCAAAAGCTATAACATAGGGGCAGGAAAAAAAAGGGTAGCATTACTTGTCAAAAAAAAAGCTCAAGCAATGTCATTTTCTGCCAGCTGGTAGAAAATGAATAAGAAGAGTTTGACAGTTTTTCTCCAGGTAAGTGGGAGAAAATGAATAGAGGAAATTTAGCAATGCAAAGGTCGAAGTCATCAAATAAACGACCTCATCATTAGTCATAAAAGCAAAGGATAAGAAATGGATGAAACTGTTAAAGGTGATCACGGGAATCAAAGCCGAGTAGAATGGTAAGTTTGAGCCTTCTATCCTATTCTTTTAAAAGCTCGACACCTATCTCACGTTTCAGTCTAAAAAAGACCTTTCAAATTGGTCATTGTTGTCATTGCTCTTTAAAGTAAGATGGTTACATTAGGAAGTGCTCCATCTAGCAGAAGGAGTTCTAAGAAGACAATTGCTATCCCAACTCAACAAGTGTTTCAATACACCCCTGTCAAAAGCAACATCAACAGTCTTCAACCAAAGTAACAACTTCAGTCAATAACAGGCAAGGAGTCGTCTTTATCGACATCAATGAGAGAAACCACAAGAAAAGGCATGGCCTAAGGATATAGTGAAAACCCTCTGAGGCACTATGGGTAAAAAAGTAGGTTCATGCCAAGATACAAAACTACCAACACAGTGAAAACCCAAAAACAAGCGTTGGCATGCAACAATGGTAGAACCGACATCTGTGGAAACCCTCGAAGGTACAGGTGGCAAAAATGGCTTAAATGAGAGAAAAATAAAAAAAAAAAAGAAAAGAAACAGAGTCAATTCTCCTTATCAGCAATCCAAGATGGCCTTAACAAAGCAACAAAGTCTTAAACCTTAACAAATGGGTCAAGGGATGCCAACCTGTGGAGAACCTGCTTCGGTAACAGATTTCTAAACTCAGCATGGCAAAATGATAAGTATAAATGTCATAAGTCATTTATTATGATTATTCTGTTATATATTGATATTTGCTAATGAGATACTAAGATAGGTACAAGTTCAAGGGGTACCTCCAAAAGCTTTCCTAAGTTCTAAAGGCGTCTCCAAAATACAACATTTCGATGCTGCAACAAGATCCATCATTGTACTAGCCGAGTCATAACCAACTGGAGCATGCATCCATGCCCATCCTCCATAAATACATGCATTTATCGAAGGAAATCCCTTTAGAAATAGAAGCACGGTAAGATGCGGGCTCCTTATCCAAATCAAAATTCCTAGGTGACTGGCTCAAGAGAAGTTTAACTAAATGGAATTCTCACGCCATGTAGGCCTTGAAAAGAGAAAAGAATAGAAGAGTACAACACACAACCTGGGCTGTTGTCCATAGCCAATAAGAAACAGAGAATGGAGCAACATACCACCCTCGACCTCCCAATCTATCCTAATTCAACCTTTCCCAATCCATGAAGAATAGGGCAATGGCCCACTATCCTGATCAAATAAAAAACCAACCAGAGATGCTCGACTTTCCAAATACTTCGAACCCATCAAAGGAGACCTCACTCCATTCATAAAACCAGCTCAAGACTATCAGAGAAGCAAAATCCTTCTAGAGACATATCAACAAGAATCTTATCTTGCCTGCCAAAATCAAAACTCAACAATCAAGCCAACACAGAAGAACTACAAGCACAGAATAGCCTCCCATGACTCCTCAAGTTCAACTCATTTCCAGCAACCTTGTCTGGAGCATCATTCCTAAGAAGCATCACATGGGCCCCTTCCTCGCCAACAGCCCAAAGAATTTAAAAAACAAAACTTAGAAGTTAATAACCTCTTGAAGGCCTCCTGAAAGCTGAAAGTGAAATTCAATCAAGAAAGCAAGGAGGACAAGAAGGAATAGCTCACTATACAGTTCCATCCTCTCCAAGCTAACTCTGCAGTTTCTCACACTCCACCTCAATAAAACCTAGGTCAGCGGATTCCCAGTACCATCACCTGAGTGCACCGATCACCTCCATCAACTCGAATGACAGCAGCACTAGTCCTATACTTGGCCAAAAATAACTCTTGTCACTGTCAACTCAGCCATCACCTGCTGCATAAATCATCATCCCCCTTGTCAGCCATCCTGAAGACAAGACAGGAAAAAAGATACTTAAAAAGGGTTCATCGATAGGTAAGAGGTATGTATAAAGGGGGGGGGGGGGCGAGGGAGGGAGGGGCTCCTTCAAAATCATTTTCGAAATAATTGTTTAGGTTTCTTAGACTTTTTCTCAAAAGTTCTAAAATTCAAAATCAATATCAAAGGTTTCTTAAGCTTTGTCCTAAAACGTTGGTTTCAAAACTATTCCCGGTTTTCTAAACATTTATTCTCAAAAAGTTCGGATTTTAACTTTCATCCTCAAAAATTTCCTGGTTTCAAACATTATCCTTCAAATATGTATCTCAAAAAATCAAATCCTAGTTTCAAACTTTATCCTTCAAAAATTTATCTCAAAAAAATCAAATTCCGGTTTCAAACTTTTTCCTTCAAAAGTTTTTGTTCAAAATCAATCCTATTTTCTTAAAACTTTTTCCTCCAAAAGTATTGATCTCCCTTCAAATGACGAGGTTTCCTAGACTTTCTTTCCTTGCAAAAGAAAAAAGTTTAATTCTAGGTTTTCTAAACTTTTTCCTTCAAAAAGTTTGTTTTGAATCAATTTTTCAGTTTTTAAAACTTTTCCCTTCAAAACATTTCTATCCAATTCAAATGTCCAGTTTCCCAGGCTTTCCCTTCAAAAGCCCTATTTCAAAATGCTTTCAAAGGTTTTTCAAACTTTTTGTCCAAAAAATTCATTTAAAAAATCATCTTCAAAAATCAATTTTCAAGTTCATCAACTCTGGTCCCTATAACCGCCTCACTACCCAAATAGAGCCCTTACTTTATCTATTTTGTCTCCGACAAACAAAGACAGAAAAAGATGAGCAGCTGTTAGCATCCCATTTTGGCCACTCGATTATCTCCAGCCTAACCAGACGCACACTCAAACCAGTACAAACACACTCAAGCCCAAACCGGCTTTCCAAATCCAGTCCAATCAAATAACCGTTTCGCGGGGCCACTGGGCCTAATAGAGGTAAAATGACTAGAATACCCCTCATGCATTAGTCAATCCAATCCAGCCCGTCACGTCTTCCATAAGACGATAATTCCATTCAAATTCAAATTCAATTCCAACTGTCCTGTCATTCGAGAAAGTTGATCCTTTATTGATGGTAAGACCATTCAATCCAGTACAGAATGATCACTTAAAAAGTTTATTCCTTAGGTCAGTAAAGCCCCTTTCACACTCATCTCCGGAAAGTACCTAAGTCCCCAAGATGAAAGAGTGGTTCACTTCTAGCGCATGCTAGCCCACCAATGTAGAATATCCATTATTCCTGCACGTTCCTTGAGAAAGCACAAACCCCTTAAGAATGGAAGACCGTCCAAATCCGGCACATTCCTTGAGAAAGCACAAACCCTTCAGGAATGGAAGACCGTCAAATTTCAGCATGACCTTTGAGAAAGTTTATCCCTTAAGGCGATAAGACCCTTTCAAACTTATCCACCAAGAAAGTATCAATTCCTTGGACAGAAGTCCAGACCAGATCAAAACCGACGCTTGCTAGCCCGTCTCTGTGAAAAATGATCATTTTGTGCCCAGCAGGCCGCTCGCGTTCTTCGAGAAAGTACTAAGTCCTCAGAACGGTAAGACCACCTTCCAAGGCCATTCTTAGATGGTCCTTTCTAACACCTTCTCAAGGTGTTTCAAACTACTCTCATAGGTATCTTTGTACACAAAAAATTCATCCATGAAAACCTCCAAGAATCTCTCCACCATAGCTAATGCATTGCACAAGTCAAAGAGCATTCTTTTGTAAGCATAAGTACCAAAAAGACATATCAAAGTTGTTTTATCCTGATCTTCTAGGGCAATTTCAATTTGATTGTACCCAGAGTACTTATCCAAAAAATAGTAAAAGGCCCGTCCTGCCACTCGTTCTAAAACTTGGTCCAAGAATGGGAGTGGGAAGTGGTGTTTTCCAATAATAACATTCAGTCGATGGTAGTCAATACACATGTGTCACCTAGTTTGAATCCTAGTGTGCACTAGTTCATTTTTCTCATTTTGAATTACCGTGACTTTAGATTTCTTATGAACAACTTGGGTTTGACTAACCCACTTTGAATCAAAGATGGGGTATATGATACCCGCATCGAGAAGTTTCAGTACTTCTCCTCTCACAACTTCTTTCATGTTGGGATTTAAACGCTTTTGCATTTGACGCACCGGTTTAGACTCTTCCTCAAGATATATGTGATGTGTGCATACAAGAGAACTAATACCATGAAGGTATGCAATGGTCCAACCTAAGGCTTTTCTATGATTCTTTAGCATTTTCACAAGGCTCTTCTCTTGGCCTTCAAATAGGCTAGAGGATATAACAACAGGATAAGACTCACATTCACCAAGAAATAAATACTTCAATGTAGATGGTAAAGATTTTCTTTCTGGAGTGAGTGCTTTTTGTTTAGAAGGGACAAGCTTTATGACACTAGGAATTAAAGGCTCAAATGATGGGGTCCAGTGACCCACTAGCATACATTGTTCTATTTTTATCTTTTCAGGAATTGTATCCCTAGACTTTACATGGTCACAATCTAATTGGTCATGTGGCTTGCTCGAAATAAGAACTTTTTCAATAGGATCCTCAAAAAAATCACTCTCAAAGTTCTTTTACACGATAAACTCAATGCAGTCTACTTCTCTAATGTCCTCATACTCTCCCAGTTGTTTTCCAACTAAAAAGATATTCATCCCGACAATTATGTTTCCAAATGATAACTTTAACAGCCTATTCCTATAATGAATTACAATATACGTGACTAGAAATGGTTGTCCTAAAAATAACAAGAATTTAGGAATGCGCATTAATGCTGTCAACTGGTTATGTATCTAATAAAATGAAATCCACTAGATTATAAAACTTATCTATTTGAATGAGAATATCCTCCACAATACCCCTAGAAAATTTAATAGATCTGTCAGTTCGTTGCAAGGTAACCAGTGTAGGGCACAACTCACCTAATTCGAGTTGTTTATAAACTGAATAAAGAAGTAGATTGACACTTGTTCCTAGATCAAGAAGGGCTCGATTTATCTTATTTCCCCCTATTATACCTGAAATAGTAGGACAGCTAGTGTCCTTATACTTCAATAGGGACTTACATTACAAAATTACACTCTAACTCTCATTCATAAAAGCTATTTCTTTAATATGCAACCTCCTTTTTACAGTACACAAGTCATTCAAGAACTTAGCATAGAAAGGAATTTTCTTAATGGCATCTAAGATTGGAATGTTGACCTTGACTTGCTTAAACACTTCATAAATTTTAGAATTTAGAAGCTCATGTTTTGGTTTGGCCAATCTATGAGGAAATGGAACATATTTCATAACATCAATGCCTTTATCTTCAGATGCTCTAGTTGGCTTTAAAACTGGCTCAGCTTTCTTTTTCTCTTTCTCACTCTCATCTTTTTCTCTTTCTTGTTCTCTCACATCTCCATTTCCTTCATCACTAACCTTAAGAGTTTTCTTTCTAGGTGGAATAGTTTTATCAAGGATTTTTTTGCTCCTTAAGGTTATGATGGATTGGACTTGCACATGACTAGATTGAGGATTAGTCCTCGCTTCGATCATGTTTACTTACTTTGTGGGATTTGGATTTGGTTGCAGTTGAGATGGAAATATCCCTGACACTTGTTCAGTCAAAGCTTGTGTCAAGTTAGACATTTGCTTTGCTATGTCCTCCAACATCCTAGTGTGTTGGTCTAACACATTGTCCTACCTATCCACCCTATTCTTAACTCTTCTCACGTTATTTGTCAATTGATGAATATTATCTTCTAAAAGTCTCATATGAGGGGGTTGATATGTATTAGGTTAGGGTTAGAAAGGCATTGATTATTGAGCTTTAACAGGTTGGGATTGGAGATGTTGATGGTTTTGAGGCCCCTCCTTAGAATGCTTGAGGATTCGAAGGACCCTCGTTTCTCCACCCAAAGTTTGGGTGATTTCACCATCCAGGGTTTTATGTGTTTAAGAAAGGTTTCTGCCAACTTTTTGGTCACTATATGTACCCCGATATTGGCCAACTGTATTAGCTTGGCCACCTTAAAACCTAATATAATTAGACATGCAACAGTTTTATGTTCCATTGTACCACACATTAAATAACTCTATTCCCTAGGAGACTCACTATTTAAAACATTTACTTTACTTATCTCGATGGCTTCTAACTTTCAGGTAAGTGCAGCTATCCTAGCATTCAGATCATTCACTTGATTAAGTTGAAATGTTATCTTAGGCTTAGACTTATGATTTTGGGTCCCAGTTGTGGCCAATCTCTAGCCAAATTTGCTAAGTAATCAAAGAAGTCATACGCTTCACATGGGTCTTTGTCATACAAAGTCCCTGCGTACATAAACTTAACGAATTGCTTCAGTTGTGGAGTCAATGATGAATAGAAAGTATTTATGATATGCCATTTAGTGAAACCATGATATGGACAAACACTCAACGAATCTTTGAATCTCTTCCAACATTGGAAGAACGGTTCACTAGACACATGGGCAAATTGAAAGATTTGGTAATGAATCGCCTCATTTTTATGCTTAGGGAAAAAAATTTTCAGGAATTATATCTAAAGATCTTACCAAGAATGAATAGACCTAGGCCTCAATGAATTAAACCATGTTTTGGCCTTATCTTTGAGAGAAAACAGAAAGAGTTTCAAAAGTACAAATTTCATTGGGTAAGAATTATCGAAGAGCATAAAGCATACATCCTCGAAATCTTTTATGTGCTGATACAGTTTTTAAGAATCCAAACCAAGGAATGGATTTATCAGTTGGATCATTTCCACCTTTAAAGTCATTGCGGTCTGATGCACAAGAAGAACGATACAAGAGGTAAGCGCTTGCCTAGCGGGATTTAGATAATCCCTGAGAGATCTATGTGGAGGATCGTCATGTACACTCACACCTTCAGGTACATTATTTGGATTTGGCGAGTTGGGACTCACAGGTGGTTAATAAGCAAATTCTTCCGCCATTGGGATAAAACTAGGACCTTGGTAAACTAATTGAATATTTGGAACAGGAGTCCTAAATGGGGAAAAAGTACAGAAGGTGGGAGAAAAATCACTAGAAGAGTCAACACTCACCAATCATCTATACACATCTCTAAGGAAATATTTCCTAAAAGTGTACGTACCTTATGAAGGCATAAATTAACCCTTCCTGAAACATCTACATGACAAAATATTAAAATAAATAAATAAAAATGCCTGCACACAAAAACTACAAGCGAAAATAATATTAGACAGGTTAGTAACTAGTGTGCTGTCGCGAGCACCCAAAAATAAAACCGATACCCCAAAAACAAATATGTAGTAATGTGAGTAAGGATTGTTCCCACGGAGAGTGTTTAGCCTAGTTTTATGCTATATGAACTTTGATGGAGGGTTTTGGATATAACGAAAATAATTTTAATAATAACTAACTACAGAACAATTCAGATTAAAATATTGAAATCAATCAAAAGAACAAACCTTGGTCTAAGTCAACATCCACCATCAGAATTTACAACTAATCATTAATGCAAGCATATCAATTCACACATTGAATATTCACCGTTGAAATTATTTTTCTATCTCTCTTTCGTCGTTGTTAATTAGAAAACAAGCGATCTCATTAACCCTAACTATTAAACAACCCAGGATAAGCACACAAGATTTAATCTAGTAGCAGCATTAAGAATTAGAAAGATCGATGAAACTAAACAACACAAGCACAAGCAGTTGCATTTAATTTAATCGAACGTCCTTCCTAAGATATAATAATTCCTAACGCAGCAATCATTAAATCTTAGTTGCTTCACAAATCAGAGGAATCAAACAATTACGGATTTGATATCTAATCCAGCAGTAGATTGCAATGATTAATAAACTAATAGGCCTCCTAGCGATTACACAAGACAATCATGAAAATAAGCATAGAAGAACATCTGATACTCAAAGCTTAAATTTTATACTAAAAACAAATTAGATCTCACAGTTTATTATTAATTCCAAGGCTTCTGTTTTCCTCAACCAAGACTCAAAGGTTAGCCACGCATGGCCATGAAAACAATTCGAATAATAACCTAGAATAATATGAAAAATGCCAACAACCCTAAAACAAAACAGTCCCAGCTTTTATAGGCTTCTGAAAATCTGCAGGTGCATCAAGTCGTTCGAACGCCCTTACTACCATTCAAACGCATCGAACCACTGTTCGAACGGTACGTCGAACGCACTTCGAACGGTAAAAATACTCTCTGTATATTTCGAATGCTCTTCGAACCTAAAACTGACGTGAATCCATTTGACGTAACATTTGAACACTTCTGCTACCGTTCGAACGCCTCTTGGTACCGTTCGAACGCTCCTTCGGACGCTTCTTCCATTTTAGCACGAATTCGTCCCTTTTAAGCTAGGATCCTCTTTCTTGATATTCCATAGCACCCTAAATCAAAATATAAGAATAATGAGTATCTTTAGGCACCAACTAACTATAAAATATTAAACATTAAGGGAGAAAAATATGACATTTGCATTCTCATCAAATTCTTCTACACTTAACCTTTGCTCGTCCTCGAGCAAAACTCAAACTCACTTTCTCAAAATATCAAAGTTGTAACAACTAACAACCAAACTCTTCAAAACTCATAACATATCATGAACAACATTCTTAAACAACTCACAACCACTTAGCAAGCAATTTCACTCAAAGACAGAGTAAACTGAATATGTAGACCCTCGCGGAAATAAACACTCGGCTCTCATGTGTTTAAAGGGTATGTGTATCGCTCAAATTCATTCCAATGGAAATGATCTACCATAGGCTTACATATCTTCTCATTCTCCACCATTATGATCACATACATATCACGAATTATAAGGACTTGTCAAGGGTTATAATGGGGTTTAGGATCAAAGTGAGAAATATTTGGAAATGTAGCTCAAAAGCCATCGAAACTAGTGGAGCAAAAATGAATCAACTCAAGTTTGAATATATAAGACATGTAAAACCAATCACTCCATTCAACAGCTTCTGTCTTGTATATATCTCATAAAAATAGACTCATTCCTTAGAATTTTAGGTGAGATTATGAACATGGACAATTTGTAACATTAAAATCAATTTCTTCCATCACTTCCCATCTTTTTTTCCCCTTTTTTTTTTCTTTTTCTTTTCAAATTACATCAACAATAGAACTCACAAGTTGAGAATGAAAACATGTTCCATTTCACCAGCCGTAGCCCTACCACCATTCCGAACACCCCCACATTATTTCTTGCGCACCCATACGTATTATAATGATGAACAATACTCCACTAGCTCTACGGCTTGGGTAAAGGCATTATTTTTTTCAGGTTTAAAGCTTGTAATATGGGTTCACAATAACGAAAAAAAATAACATATAAAGCCCAAAGGGGTTCACAAAGGAAAAATTGATTACAAGGCAGGCTATTTGGCTCATCTAGCTTATAACAAAGATGGCCTTAATCATGTTCATTCATGCATGCGTCAATATGACCTCGAAGAGAATCAAGGCACGTTCTAGAAAAACAAATTCATGGAAGAATATCTCACATGAAAGAAAATAGTGACTGATATGGATATGTCAGTCTAAAGGTTCAAAATCTCACCGGCTTTTGTCTACCAAATTTAGTCACTCCAATATCAAGGAAAATAACTAGACTAATTAATTCTAAGTTGGAAGATTACTTATTCAATCATCTTATGAATTCTTTAAGCTTAATTGAATCTTGTTGTTGTCGCGCCCAGATTTTTCACACTCGAGGAATACACACACAAGCGAAAAAAATACTAGGAAAGATTTAGACTAGGAAGGGTTAAGATTTTTATTTCCTAAAACAAGGGATTGGATTTTGTTTCTAAAAAGAGATGTTTTGATTTTGTTTCCAAAAACGGAGGATAGGATCTAGTTTCCTAAACGGGAAGATTGGATTTGGTTTCCTAAAGGGAAGATGGGATTTGGTTTCCTAAAGCGAAGATTGGATTTGGCAAGGATTTGGAAAAGGAGGTTTTAGAAACCCTAGATTTGGAAGACTATAGTTTTGGCGTAGAAAATAGGTTTTTTGGAAATGTGTATAGTTTTGATTTATAAAACAAGAGGTTTTGGAAACCTAGGTTTTAAGGCAAGTTTGAAAACCATGTTTTTGAAAAGAAAATTAGGGTTTCCTAATCGTGGATTCTAGGGCTTGACTTAGGCTCTAAGGAAAGAATTTTTGGAATGTGTGTTTTTGGAAACAAGTTTTTGGAAGGAAATCCGAGAGAGGAGTTTCTAGAAGGAAGATCTTGGGAAGAGAGTTTTTAGAAAGATTTTTGGTAGAAGATTGTTGGAGAGAGTTTTTTGAAAGATTTTTAAAGAGCATTTTTAGAAAGTGGATTTTGGGGAAAGGAATTGAAAAAGGGAGTTTTGAAAAATAAATTTTTGGAAGGAGTTTGTGAAAACAACTTTGGAAAGGAAAGTTTTAGGAAAGTATGTTGAAAAAGAGATTTTTAGGAAAAGAAACTTTTGAAAAGAGAGTTTTTAGAAGGTACAAAAATGTCGCACTTTTCTAAAGCGAATCTAACCATAAGAAGGCTAGAACCACTTTAATAAACTAATTTTGAAAACAAGGAGTCGAAAATATAGACCATATTGGTCTTCTTTAAATGTAACACTTTCCTAAAGTAACCCTAGCCATGGAAAGACTAGAATCACCCTAGGATTGTGATTTTGGAAACAAGTTTTGAAAAAGGAGATTTTGATGCAATTTTGAAAACATGTTTAATGTAAACTTTGAAAACGAGGTTATAAACGATTTTTGGAAAGATGCAAGATAATGATATGCACAATGAAAATTTGGGGTTGTGAATATACAAGGTTAAGGCTTCACCACATAATCAAGGGGGCCGAACCCACGTGGTCTCCGGTTAGTCTAAAGGAAAGCCCCCGACACGGTGACCCTCCAATAGTCTAAACCTACACATGGACCGGGAGTCCCCTTGTTTCAAGCATGCAAAGAAAGGGGGGGAAAGAGATAGGGGATTAAAATAGAGAAAACCCAAGTGGGTTAGGAGAGAGAAGAGAGAGGGGGGGAGTGCAGAAATGTAAAACGAAAGCCTACCTTGTGTCTTGTTTATTTTGCGCCTTGCTTTTCTTCGATCTTCGCTTCACTTCAGTCTTGATCTTCGAGGGCTCATCTTCGGTCTTCAAATCTTCATAGTTACAGCAATCCAAGTCCTTAATGGAGGGTTGGAGGCTAGTGTATAAGTGTGTAGGGGTGTGTATGAGTGTATATAGGGTTTAGGGGTTTGTGTATGGTGGTTAGGGTTTGGAAAACCTAGGGAAGCTAGGGTTTTGGTAGTGTACGAGCTCTGTGTATCGAAAATTAGGGTTTTTAGACTGAGTTTGCAGACCTCTTTCATGCTAGAGGAGGCTCTGTATTTATAGAGATGGGATAGACCTGGCGCTTGTTGCAGTGGCGCCAGGCCAAAAATGCTTCTAGAGCCTCTAGGAGTGGCGCTAGGCCAAATATTGGCTTGGCACCACTACTAGTGGGGCCAGCCAATTAGGAAACTATTAAGGTCGGCAAGCAACGTATCTTTGACTAGATTTGGACGCCTGTACTAGTAACTACCTTGCAATTTTTAGCCTGGCTTCACTAGGAGTAACTCCAGAAAGTTCGGGAAAGAGTTTGAGAGACTGGGAATGACCTGGAAAGCCAAAAAAGAGCAGGAACACTTAGAATAGTGTCCCACAGGTATTTGACTTGAAAAATAAAAATAGGATGTGTCAGAAGGATTGACCGAGCCGTTAGGGGCGAAACGGTCAATTGGATTGGGAAGCTGTCGGGACGGACTCGAACTGTCCCGGAAGAAGACTCAAGATTTGGAAACATTATTGAGAATCTTCCCAAATGTTTCTGGTTTGATACCCAAAACCGGTGTGGTTGAAAACGGCGACCGGCCCTCTAGAGGCAAAACGGTCATTTTGTATCAGGTTTGCCGGAATTGACTTGGAATGATCCAGGAAGGTAGAAGAAGGTTGAGAATACTATAAGAAGCAATCCCAGGAGTTTACCGGTTTGATACCCAGAGCCGGCATGGCTAAAAAAAGGTGACCGGCCGACCAAGGGCAAAACGGTCATTTTGCACCGGGTTTGCCGAAATTGACTCAGAATGATCTAGAAAGATAGAGGAAGGCTGAGAATACTATAGGAAGCATTCTTGAGAGGTTACCGGTTTGATACCCAAAGCTGGTGTGGTCGGAAAAGGAGACCGGCCCACTAGGGGCAAAACGGTCATTTTGTACCGGGTTTGCTGGAACTAACTCAGAATGATTCGAAAGGATAAAGAAAGGTTGAGAATACTATAAGAAGAAATCTCAGAAGGTTACCGGTTTGATACCCAGAGCCGGTGTGGTTCCCGGGGCGTTCGAATTCTTAGGGACAAAATGGTCATCTTGACTGAAAAGTCTCAGAATTAGCCCGAAACTGACTAGAAGGCACCTAATCATGCCAAAATTCTTTTTAGGTGGTTGGACTCACTATTCTGAGGACTTAGGTGTGTTCTCGAGAAACGTGTCGAAAAAGGCCCAGGGGCAGTTTGGTCATTTTCACCAAAGTGGGCTAGCAGGCACTAGTATTGACCTGGGTTTTGAGTGTTTCTGCCACTCTGACGACAGTCACGTGATACAGAAGTTTGTTGGCAATTCCCTATATCGATCTGTTTGCGAGTATTTTCGCTACTCTGATGGTTGTGATGTTTGCGAGTATTTCTGCTACTCTGACGGTTCACGATCATTCCCGAGACTGCCTAATCTTAGAAAGTTGCTAAAGGGACTTAGTGCCTGAGAATCAACTTTCTCGAAAGGCGTGCCTAAACGGACATTTTTGCATTGGCAGGCTAGCAGGTGCCAATGGTGGACCGTTCTACCATTTAAGGGACTTGGGGTCTCGTCCCGGTCGACAGGTTTAAAGGGACTTACTATTTCGAAGAGATTTTCTTCGAAAAATGCGCCGAACCGTCTCGAGGAATAAACTATCTCGAGAGAGGGTTTGGAATTAGAAAGGGGTCTTATCGTCTTCGGAAAGACGTGCCTGATTGGAGTAGATTTACCATCTCGAGGAATCAACTGTCTCGAGAGAGGGAATGGAATTGAAATTGGAAAGGAATTGAAAAGGGATCTTACTGTCTTCAGAAAGACGTGCCTGATTTGGAATTCAAAAGGAGACTTACCGTCTTCGGAAAGACGAGCCTGATTGGAGTAGATTTACCGTCTCGAGGAATTAACTGTCTCGAGAGAGGGATTGAAATTGGAAAGGACAATGCCTCTAAGGGCATTTTGGTTATTTTACCTCTATTTGGGCCTAGTGGGCCCACGAAGCGATGGATAGACGAGATTTAGACTTAGAGAGTTGGTTTCGATTGGAATACATCCATATTGACTTGAGTACAAGTCTGGACGGAGTGTAGACTGTCGAGCGGTCAAAAATGGGGTGCTTACAACTGCCCCTCTTTTTCTGTCTTTGCTTGCAAAGACAAAAACGATAAAAGTAAGAGTCTCATGTTGACCGCGAGGCAGTCGGAGGGATGGACATAAGGAATTTTTCAAGAACGGGGGTCGAAAAGTGGATAGTGGGCCAAAAACGGCCTTCGAAAATGAGATTTGGAGGGAAAGGGGGCAAAGCTGCCCAGAATTGGACACTGGCACCACTGGGAGTGGCGCCTTTGGTAGAAAATGCTTGGCGTCTCTGCTAGTGGCACCAGGCTTGGGAACAAAACCAGAAAAATTCTGGCTCGAACAACTGCGGTATTTTGGAGAGTTTGTGGAGAACCTAGAGTCTCTGCGTGGAAATCGACTTGAGTCTCTGCGTGGAAATCGACTTGAACCTTGAAGAGGCACCTCTTGGGGATCGTGGGAGATTGCCGGAAGGAGATCACGTCACCGGAAAAGTCGTCGGAAGAGAAGATTTCGTTGGAGAACTTTCGAAAAGTGAGTTTTCAAGTTTTGTTGATTTTGATATGTAGAATTTCGTTTAAATCATGTGAATAGTAAAAATTGATGTTTTGATATGTTTTGAACATGATGGTGAAGGTACTTTTGCATTTTGGTGCTTGTATGATTGAATTTGAGTGATTTTATGTGAGTGTGTGAAGAAGGTTTTCTGCAAGAATAGTGAATTTGTTCCTACAGGCTTGGGCATTGGGTTTTCTGGCTAGATTTTTAAGCCATGTGCCTTAGAAAAATGTGTTTATCAATCTTATGAAGTTTCGGGCTTTTTTGAAAACTCCATGAATTTTTTATTTTTTGAAAAATAAGAAAATACTTAGAAAATTTAGGAAAATGAGAAAACTCAAGAAGTTGATGAAATTCCTTAGAGTTTAACATTCGAAAAATGAAGGAATATTTTTGAAAAACATTTGAAATGATTTTGAAGAATGTTAAGGCATTTTTGAAAACCATTAATTTATTGGAAAAATAAAACATGTGCTTTGAAAATTTTGAAAAATTAAAAAATGTGCGCAAGTGCGGATGTTATGTGATTGTAATGTTGTGAAGTGCACGTTTTGTATTTTGTATTGATGTCGTGGGTGTTGTAGGGACCATTTTTAAACAAAAATTTGCCAAAATTTTTAGAAATTAGGGAAAGAGTTAGAAAAGGTTTTTAGAAATAAAATTTTTTTGAAAGAAAAAGACAAAAAACCCTTAAGATATGATTTGAAGTTAGAAAATCAAAAGATGTGCGTAGGAAATTTGTTTTGACTTATCATTCGAAATCTTTTATTTGTTTTGTTTGTGTTAGTTGTTTATTTCATTTTACTTTATTATGTCAACTGCCTGCTCGATATATTAACACCTCTTACCTTGGCTTACCTTTTCAGGATGGCAGATACAGGTGATGACGATTCTGAGAGGAGACGCCGCTCAGGAAAGTGGACCCGACAGATTCTGTCAGCAGCTCCAGCTGCTCTAGGGGTAGTTAGCACTCTGCCAATCAAGCATCTTCTAGCCAGAGTGGGAGGGGAAGTAGATCCCCAGTCAACCCCTTCCTTTTAGTCAAGCCAGCCTTTGAAGAGAAAATGGATGTTGAAGTTTCCCACCTTTTGACCTTTAGGATGGCCGATGTTATTTTGAGTCGACTATGGATTTGGTATGACGAATATCTTCTAGGTGAGCAAGACATTTTTCACCGGTTCTTTGGTTGCATGGCTTCTCTCCTATTGGCGCAGCTTGTTTTCTAGCAATGGTTCCCTTTTGGCCACCTGACCCCTCTTTCTTGGGGAATGTGAGCTTGCCCCTACTCCCCATAAGTATGGCTTCCTCCTAGGTTTTTGGAATGGTTCAGCTGACATTATGGGACCTACTTTTCCTAATGGCTGCGTCGCAATTGTCTCTTCTCAGCTTGGGCTCCTTTGTGCGGCCTTTTCTTCTGATCTGCTACCCCAGTTTCCTCATGTCTCGGTGAAGTTCTTGTTTCTCTCATTTTGAGTTTACGACAGATAGGGGACTGGCATATTCCTCAAGATTGGTCCATTTCTCCAAGGTAGCCCTAGCTCTACGTCTCCTAATCTTGTTGATGTTTTCACCAGGGGGGATGACTTGGTCGACTGTCAGTTATGTGCACTGTTTGTCAAGATTCGTGAGGGGCACCCCCATGCTCCTATGGTTGTGAGAGAGACCTTCGTGAGCCTTACCAGACTCCAGTTGGGGGTCAATGCTCATTTTCGGGGATATGCTTCATTATTCCAGCTTTGAGTGATCAGACACTTATTCGTTACTTCCCTTTTTCAGCATACATGGTATCTTGAGTCGGGAGTCATTTGATTGGGGAGGTCGAGGGTGGGGCATTGCCCCATTCTCTGTTTCTTATCGGTAATGGAAATCTAAGCTTTCTGAGGTATGTAACAGTTCTGTAGACGTCTGAGTGTTGACTTTAGCTCCTTTTTGCGTTTTACCTTGTTCCCTGTTTCTTATTTGAGAGAGAGGTAAAGACATAGAGTTAGTTTTGTACAAAAACAATTTTAAAAATACCTTGGCAAAGGGCGTCATTTTTTATTTTTTTATGATGATTGCACATGGGATTAAATACATGATTTATTTTTTTTATGAATGCACAGGTTCACACAGAAGTGGAATTGAATGCATGTTATACTTTTGGATAATGCACATATAGGAATGGAATTGAATGCAATGTCCCCCATTTTTTTGTGATAAATGCACAAATTTATGTAAGAATTGAATTAAATGCATGACCTACTTCCTTACGAATGAACAGGTTCATACAGGAATGCAGTTGAATGCATGAATAAACTACATAAGAATCTAAATGGATGTACAGGTTATACATGTCATGGATGCATCAATACTATATGTATATAAGCTATTTACAAAGAATGTCCCAGGGCCCATACTTTCAAGATTCTATTTCCTTTCTAGGATCCTACCCCATTCAGTTTTGTCCCATTCATATCAGGGTGTGATAGCATTTGCACTATTCTCCAGAAGTCTTAATCTTTTGGTTTACTATCCTATCCCTACTTTCTACAGGGTTGTTGTTTGGGGTTTGTCTAATCTCACTTGGTTTTCTCTCTTAAATCTCCAAAATGCCACCATGGCTCGAGCGACAACTCGCATGCCCTTTGCAGAGCGATAAACAGGTAAGCCCTCAATCCGAAAAGACTTCTTTTAGGACCGTAATATATGCTGGGTTTAGAGGTTGTAAGAAACGAAGGGATATTTAGGTTCAAAGACCTTCTTTTAGTGGGTTGTTTAAACCAAAACCATCTGAACACACCTTGGAGCATGAGATTGCCCCTTACATTCCCTTCTAGTTCTCCTTTCTCAGCCTAGTTGTCTTGGTATTGTTCAGGCTTATTTGGACTAAGCAATTTTCTTTGATCAGAGAGGACTTTAATTTGGACCGTAACGTAGGCTAGGTTAAGGGGTTTGTGAATGAAAAGGATGCGCAGGCTCAAATTTGATGTTGTTTATAATAGGGTTTAGATCCGCACCATCCTTGGTTGGTCTTCCAATGGGGTTTCATCCCCTAATATCCTCCTCTAGCTTCAGAAACATATCTGGCTTATTTAGATCAAACAATCTTTCTCAATCAAAGTGGACTTTAGTAGGGTTGTAATGTAGGCCATGAGTTGGGGTTTAAAAAGAAAGGGTAAAGGCTCAAACCTATTGCTTCTACTGGGCTTCCTTATTACCTAGGATCACCTTTGAACATATATTCTTTAAAGAGTTCACCTTTCTAGTAGTCTAATCCTTGACCTTGTAACGGAGTTGTCTAACATTTGTCCCATTTTTCCTGGCTTCCGGCTTTATATGCTGTTCAAAGACAGCACAACATGATTCTTTTTCGGTCTTTCCTCTAATATGCTTTTTTTTTTCTTTCCTTTCTTGTTGCCTTTGACAAGACGAACATTTCTACAACTTTTTTTTCTCAGATCCTTTCCTTAACATTTCCATTTAACTGATTGTGGACGGTGATCCCTAGGTTGGGGTGTTTTTTGAAAAAGAAAGATAATCGGCTCAATAGGTTCGATAAGGGTTGCTTTTAACTGTATGGAAAGTGAAATGAGGGCCCCTCTTCATTTTGAACAAGATTGCTTAATCCATAGAGCCTTCACGTTACTTCAGTTTGATGGTTGATGACATTCTCTGCCAGATCTTCTGTTGTCTGTCTGCCTCAGTGTGTGGGGATGGTTTCGAATCGGGGTTGACAAAAAAAAAAAATCTTCCGCTTTCTGTGAGGCACTAGTGGGTTAAGTAAAATGGGATATTTTTGTGTATGGTAGTAGAATTGAGGGCCTCTAATCATTTCAAATTGAATTGTTTAGTCCATAAAGCCTTTGACAAAATTTAGACAATATTCCTAGGGATGATGTGTTTCTGTTAGTGAACCCCTACATGTTCTATCAAATCAACTATTTTGTGCTTACCCCAATGTGGGATATGGTTCTTGGTTTGGGGATATCTGAGAAGAAATTATGTACGGCTCTAGTGGGCTGAGCAAAGGGTAGTGTTTATTTGGGATAAATAGAACAATGGCTTTTCATCATTTTGGAGACTCGGCTGCCCATCGCCTAGCCAGGATATCATGCAAGTGTCGTCTTTTCAATAAAATTCGCACTTCTTTATTGAGATTATTTTCTTTCTATCTCTCACTCTCTCTATGTCTTTCAAAGGTTTTAACCCCTTTTTGAATAGGTTGCCCATGCTATCCCATCCTTCAAGTCGAGTCATTTACCAAATGGGAAAGAATCCCTAAATGCCACAATCGTCCACAAGAGTATGAGGCAAAGGGAATAAATTGGGAACTACCTATTTTCATTTAAAACATGATTACATAGCATGCAGTGTTTATTTAAAGAAGATATGCAAGAACTAGAAAGATGAAAGGAAAATAAATGAATTTTTTGAAAACCTCCCTTTTCTAGTGGACCTCTTGGTGAGAACCCCTATCAGAGTTTTGAAGCTGTGTCAACTTCTTCGGTATTTCATGCTACGGGTGTATCACCAAACGATAGAGGACGGATTGACAGATCTTCTGTAGTGTTTAGCATGCATTTGGAAGTTAGGAGATTCTTTTATAGTAATGCATGGGTCTGACAAGACTTTGCAAATGATGAAGCCCCCTTCTGTAGGAACGGTGATCATCGTGGCATGGTGTGGAGGTAACGTCTTGTTGATGGATGACTAATTCTTCTTGCTCCCTAATGTAGGTTTGGCCTCTTCTAACAATTAGACTCATCCTTCCATGCGTTTGAATTTGGTGGGGGTACTAGAAGGATTCCATGAATTTAGTTGTGCTCTTTGACCTACGAAAAGAAAAAGAAAAACAGAATGCAGTCAACATGTGGAGTTGGAGGTTCTATGCGATGTATGTTCTATGAAGGTCCCTTTTTTGAGGGAATCTAAGCATGATGACAAATCCATTTTGGAGGTGGGTTTTTGCCCCCATTATGCAATAAAATACCTCTTCGACGTGGATCGGTTCATATTTCCTTATTTGGGCAATCCCACTTCCATGGACTGAGAGAGATTTGGGCCTCTCTTGAGATATGGATCTATACATGCTATGAATCCTTGGGGTTTAAGAACCCATAGGGGTTTTGGTAGGTTCGATTAACATGAGATTGGATTGCTCCTTTCTCTCTACGGTCGATTAGATGCATGAGAATGAAATGACTTGAGTTTCTTAGAACTCTTGTCTCTGAATGGATATAGATGCATGAACGTAAAAGAAGTGAATGTGTAAGCAACATGTTAATAATAAGAGAGTGATTTAGAAAAGCCCCTTCTTGTCTTGCTTTTGCCTTCGATTCTCTTGGTATTTGGAGATGAGGAGGGGGGAGGACAGAAGACAAGAAACAAGAAAAGAGGTTAGTGGCATGATTTGAAAATTTTTATGCAGTGCATGTCCTAGGGGTGCCCCTGCTTGAGAGGGAGACTAAACATGATGTATTAGCTCACTTTTGGAGATAGGGGGTTTGCCCCTATATGCAGGTACCTTACTGTTGAGTGGGAACCTTCATCCATTCATACAATCATCTATCCATTCATTCGCAAAAAATAAAGACGTACATTAAACTTTGGGTTTAAGATACAAAAGAATTGAAATACATTTTAACAGGGGAAGGGAGAACATTTTCCTTTGGACTTCCACCTATCTAGTTTTACAAAGGAAAACATAAACTACTCTTGAGTCTTCGGATTCGCCTTCCTTGGATTTGATGTCGAGGAGGTCACTGAGAGACCTTGCTAATTGGTTGTCCCTTGTCTTCATGGCAATCCTATCTCCGTGAGCATAGAGGGATTGGGGTCCCTTTTATGGAATGAATTGATGTGCATGTCATGAGTCCTTAGGGTTACATAGGAACTCTTAGAGTTTGGGTAGGTTTAATGCAAGGGAAAGTGAACTAGGTGTCACTCTCAATAGGTTGATCATATACATGAGAATGCGATGACTTGAGTTACTTGGAACTCTCGTCTTGACATGGAATATAGAATGCATGAAAATGGCTGCATAGAGTATAAGGAAAGAGAATACAGTTTAAGTACATATGCATGTATGAGCAGTGAGACAGGCATTATAACAATACGAATACAGTAATTATAACAACAGGAATAAGCAGGTATAAATGAGAGTAAGAGGAGTCGCCCTTTCCTCCGTGGTTTTGGAAAACGGTGCGTGTGTCTTAAATTCGGCAGAGGTTCGGCTATGCATGGTGTCTATATGAGTATGAGGTTGAGGGTTGACTAATGCGTCCTAAAAAAGCTCAGTCCCCGGATCTTCAAACCTAGGCCCACTCCCCAAGGTGGTGCCATGATCGATTGGTGATCCAAGTGGGGGAACCATCAAGAAGCCGTAAGTGAAAAAACTGACACAACATCTTGCCCACAACCAATATACCGTTCCCCTTTTCTAACTAGAAAGGACATATCAGGGTAATAATGCAAGTATGCAGAATGCAGGTGCACATGCAGTGTGTGCGTGATTTTTAAAAAGTGGAGGAAAGAGCCCAATAACTCCCATCCATCCTGTTCATCACATTCATGCATAACAATTAATAATGTTTAAACATAAAGCACACCTACAAAAGCAAAATGCAAGAGTTAGTATGTGGATGGCAAACTTAATACAAGATAATATGAATAAATGCATGTTTTTTGAAAACAATTTTGAAAATTTAAAGTGAATAGGATTGAACCAAGTTAATTGAAGACTCTACATGGGTGAAGGGTAAAGAGACATGACTACGGCCTAACCCTCTAAGTATCCCTAGTGGAGTCGCTAGCTGTCGCGCCCAGATTTTTCACACTCAAGGAATACACACACAAGCGGGAAAAATACTGTACTCTCTCGTTAGAACTCACTCTCCTAGAAGAATGAGTGCGACTATATTTGAATTGAAAATTGATTTGAATAAAGGGCTTTTAGAAAAGATTTAGAGTCGCCACCTAACTTGATTAAAGTGAGTTAAGTCACCTAAAAACTAAGCATAATCCGAAAACTACAATTAGGGTTTTGGAAAACGATTTTGAAAATATCTCCTCAAGAGAGGGTTTTTAGGAAAATAGGTTGTTTGGCAACCTTTGAAAAACATTTAGCCCTTTTTGAAAAATAACTCTGTTTTTGGTCTTTAAAATCAGTGATCCTAGATTCGGAGGTTGGTTACGTGTAGGGAAGACGCACTAAGCCATCACCGTACCTCGCCCTTTCGGTACGTACATGTCAATCTACCCTAGATTCACCTATGAGAGTCTTCAACTAACTAATGTTCAATCCTAACCACTTTATAAAACAATGTTTAAAAAGATATGATGCATGATATGCAAGTGCAAGAAAAGAGACTTGATTTGGAAATAGAATTGAAAAGAATTTGATTTGATTTGAAAAGAAATAGATAAAAGTTTGAATTTGGAAAAAAGATTTTAGATATTGAAATTGAAGATCGAAAATAGAAATAGATCATGGAATTGGAAACTTAAAGAAAATCGTAAAATTGGAGATTGGAAAGAAGTTGTAGAAATAGAAATTTGAAAAATGTTGTGGAATTTGAGATTTGAAAAATGTTGTAACCGCACCCATGAGGGTTACCTACGTATCCTTTTGGAGGAATCAGGCCAGTTGTAGTTCGGACAAGAGTCCGACAGAAAATAGAAGATTGGATTGGAAGAAAGAGATTTTGATTGGAAAAATGATTTGATTTGAACTTAGAATGGAGGATTGGAAATTGGAATTTAGAGTTTTGGAATTGAAGAGATTGGATTTTGATTTCAAAAGATAGAACTTGGAAGAAAGATTTAGACTTATTTTGGAAAGATGGAGGTTTAAGAAACCTAGACTTAGGAAAGATTTTGGAAAAGAATTGACTCGAGTATTGGGCTTGGAAGATTAAGAAAACTTGGAACTTAGGACAGATTCGGATTAGGAAAGTTTTGAAATAGGAAAGTGTCATCTTAGGAAAGTTTTAGAATTAGGAAAGTTTTGAATTATGAAAAGTTCGAATTAGGAAAATGTCATTTTAGGAAAGATTTCGAATTGAGAAAGTTTTCGAACTAGGAAAGTGTTGGATTAAGAAAGTTTTGAAATAGGAAATATTTTGTTTTAAGAAGATTTTGAAATTGGAAAGTTTTGAATGTAGAAATGTTTTGAATTAGGAATAGTTTAGTTTAAGAAAGGTTTAGAATTTAGAAAGTTTCAAAGTTAAGAAAACTTTGAATTTGGAAAGCTTAGAATTTTAGAAAGATTTTAAATTAGGAAAGATTTAGAAAAGGTTTAAATTAAGAAAGTTTCAACTTAAGAAAGTTTTGAATTAAGAAAGTTTTGAGTTTAGAAAGCTTTGAATTTAGAAAGATTTGAAATCTAGAAAGTTTAAGATTTAGAAAGTTTTAGAGTTTTAGTTTTTAGAAAATCTTGAGATTAGGAAAGATTTGAAAAATTAGATTTGAAAAGTTAAGATTTGAAAAGGGGTAGAAGTAGGAAATGGTTGAATTAGGAAAGATGTGGAAGTTGAGTTTTAAAATTTAGGAAAGATTTTTATGTTCAAGTTTTGGAAACTTAAGATTTAGAAAAGTAGAAGATTAGGAAGGATTTGAATTAGGAAAGATTTAGACTAGGAAAGGTTAAGATTTTTATTTCCTAAAACAAGGGATTGGATTTTGTTTCTAAAAAGAGATATTTTGATTTTGTTTCTAAAAAAAGATGTTTTGATTTTGTTTCTAAAAACGGAGGATAAGATCTAGTTTCCTAAATGGGAAGATTGGATTTGGTTTCCTAAAGGGAAGATTGGATTTGGCAAGGATTTGGAAAAGGAGGTTTTAGAAACCCTAGATTTGGAAGACTATAGTTTTGGCATAGAAAATAGGTTTTTTGGAAATGTGTATAGTTTTGATTTATAAAACAAGAGGTTTTGGAAACCTAGGTTTTAAGGCAAGTTTGAAAACCATGTTTTTGGAAAGAAAATTAGGGTTTCCTAATCGTGGATTCTAGGGCTTGACTTTGGCTCTAAGGAAAGATTTTTTGGAAGGTGTGTGTTTAGAAACAAGTTTTTGGAAGGAAATCTTAGAGGGGAGTTTCTAGAAGGAAGATTTTGGGAAGAGAGTTTTTAGAAAGATTTTTGGTAGAAGATTGTTGGAGAGAGTTTTTTGAAAGATTTTTAAAGAGCATTTTTAGAAAGTGGATTTTGGGAAGAGGATTTTGGAAAGGAGTTGAAAAAGGGAGTTTTGAAAAATAGATTTTTGGAAGGAGTTTGTGAAAACAACTTTGGAAAGGAGAGTTTTAGGAAAGTATGTTGAAAAAGAGATTTTTAGGAAAAGAGAGTTTTGAAAAGAGAGTTTTTAGAAGGTATAAAAATGTCGCACTTTTCTAAAGCGATTCTAACCATAAGAAGGCTAAAACTACTTTAGAAAACTGGTTTTGAAAACAAGGAGTCGAAAATATAGACCATATTGGTCTTCTTTAAATGTAACACTTTCCTAAAGCAACCCTAGCCATGGAAAGGCTAGAATCACCCTAGGATTGTGATTTTGAAAACAAGTTTTGAAAAAGGAGATTTTGATGCAATTTTGAGAACAAATTTAATGTAAACTTTGAAAACGAGGTTGAAAACGATTTTTGGAAAGATGCAAGATAATGATATGCACAATGCAAATTTGGGGTCGTGAACATACAAGGTTAAGGCTTCACCACGTAATCAAGGGGGCCGAACCCACGTGATCTCCAGTTAGCCTAAATGAAAGCCCCCAACACGATGACCCTCCAATAGTCTAATCCTACACATGGACCGGGAGTCCCCTTGTTTCAAGCATGCAAAGAAGGGGGAAGGGGAGGGGGAGGGGGAGGGGAGGGGAAGAGATAGGGGATTAAAATAGAGAAAACCCAAGTGGGTTAGGAGAGAGAATAGAGAGGGGGGGAGTGTAGAAACGTAAAACGAAAGCCTACCTTGTGTCTTGTTTATTTTGCGCGCCTTGCTTTTCTTCGGTCTTCGTTTCACTTTAGTCTTGATCTTTGAGGGCTCGTCTTCGGTCTTCAAATCTTCGTAGTTGCAGCAATCCAAGTCTTCAATGGAGGGTTGGAGGCTAGTGTATAAATGTATAGGGGTGTGTATGAGTGTATATAAGGTTTAGGGGTTTATGTATGGTGGCTAGGATTTGAAAAACCTAGGGAAGCTAGGGTTTTGGTAGTGTACGAGCTCTGTGTATCGAAAATTAGGGTTTTTAGACTGAGTTTGCGAACCTCTTTCACGCTGGAGAATGCTCTGTATTTATAGAGATGGGATAGACCTGGCGCCTGTTGCAGTGGCATCAAGCCAAATATTGGCTTGGCGCCACTACTAGTGGAGCCAGCCAATTAGGAAACTATTAAGGTCGGTAAGCAATGTATCTTTGACTAGATTTGGGCACCTGTACTAGTGACTACCATGCAATTTTTAGCCTGGCTTTACTAAGAGTAACTCCGGAAAGTTCGGGAAGGAGTTTGAGAGACCAGGAATGACCCAGAAGGTTGAAAAAGAGCAAGAACACTTAGAATAGTGTCCTGGAGGTATTTGACTTGAAAAATAAAGATAGGATGTGTCGGAAGGATTGACCGAGCCGTTAGGGGCAAAATGGTCAATCGGATCGGGAAGCTGCCGGGACAGACTCAGACTGTCTCGGAAGAAGACTCAAGATTTAAAAACATTGTTGAGAATTTTCTTGAAGGTTTCCAGTTTGATACCCAGAACCGGTGTGGTCGGAAAAGACGACCGGCCCTCTAGGGGCAAAACAATCATTTTGTACCTGGTTTGCCGGAATTCACTCGGAATGATCCAGGAAGGTAGAAGAAGGTTAAGAATACTATAAGAAGCAATCTCAGGAGTTTACCGGTTTGGTACCCAGAGCCGGTGTAGCTAAAAAAAGGCGACCGGTTTACTAGGAGCAAAACTGTCATTTTGCACCGGGTTTGCTGGAATTGACTCGGAATGATTCGGAAAGATAGAGGAAGGCTGAGAATACTATAGGAAGCATTCTCGGGATGTTACCGATTTGATACCCAAAGCCGGTGTGGTCGGAAAAGGAGACCGGCCCACCAGGGGCAAAACGGTCATTTTGTATCAGGTTTGCCGGAACTAACTTGGAATGATCTGAAAAGATAAAGAAAGATTGAGAATACTATAAGAATCAATCTCAGAAGGTTACCGGTTTGATACCTAGAGCTGGTGTGGTTCCCGAGGCGTACGGATGCCTAGGGACAAAATGGTCATCTTGATCGGAAAGTCTCGGAATTGGCCCGAAACTGACTAGAAGGAACCTATTCATGCTGGACTGCTTTTTAGATGGTTGGACTCACCGTTCTGAAGACTCAGGTGTGTTCTCAAGAGACGTGTCAAAAAAGGCCCAAGGGGCAGTTTGGTCATTTTTCATCGAAGTGGGTTAGTAGGCACTGGTGTTAACCTGGGTTTTGAGTGTTTTTGCCACTCTGACGGCGGTCGCGTGATACAGGGGTTTGTTGGTAATTCCTATATCGACCTGTTTACGAGTATTTCCGCTACTCTGACGGTTGTGATGTTTGCAAGTATTTCCGCTATTCTGACGGTTCACGATCATTCCCGAAACTGCCTGATCTCGGAAAGCTGCTAAAGGGACTTAGCGCCTGAGAATTAACTTTCTCGAAAGGCGTGCCTAAATGGACATTTCTACATTTGTGGGCTAGCAGGCGCCAAAGGTAAACCGTTCTACCATCTTGGGGACTTGGGGTCTCGTCCCGGTTGACAGGTTTAAAGGGACTTACCGTTTCAAAGAGATTTTCTTCGAAAAATGCGCCGGACCATCTCGAGGAATAAACTGTCTCGAGAAAGGGTTTAGAATTAGAAAGGGGTCTTATCGTCTTTGGAAAGACGTGCCTGATTGGAGTAGATTTACCGTTTCGAGGAATCAACTGTCTCGAGAGAGGGATTGGAATTGGAATTGGAAAGGAATTGAAAAGGGATCTTACCGTCTTCGGAAAGACGTGCCTGATTTGGAATTGAAAAGGGGACTTATCGTTTTCGGAAAGACGAGCCTGATTGGAGTAGATTTACCATCTCAAGGAATCAACTGTCTCGAGAGAGGGATTGAAATTGGAAAGGACAATGCCCCTAAGGGCATTTTAGTCATTTTGCCTCTATTTGGGTCTGGTGGGCCCACAAAGCGATGGACAAACGGGATTTAGACTTAGAGAGTTAGTTTCGATTGGAATACATCCATATTGACTTGAGTACAAGTCTGGACGGAGTGTAAACTCCCGAGCGGTCAAAAATAGGGTGCTTACAGTTGTTATTTTTTTCCCAAATTTCAAATTAAAACGCAAAACCACTACCTAAATCCTCTCCCCCACACTTAAAACGTACATTATCCCCAATATAAAGTAAAATGCACAAAAAGGGCAGAAATAACCAATATATAAATGCGAAAATAAGAAAAGAAAAACGAACTTCCCTTTGGTTACCTCCCAAGCAGCGCCATTGTTTATTGTCATGGGCTCGACTCAATGTTTTCTTCTTCAATCAGTATAAATCGGATCCTCAAAGTCCAGTTTTTCCACATTCTCGACTTGGAAACCTTCATAGAAATGCTTAAGTCGATGGCCATTCATCTTGAACGCTTTAGAAGTGGCTAAACTTTGAATTTCAACTGCACTACGAGGAAAAACATTAGTAATGACAAAAAATCCAATCCAATGAGAACGCAACTTACCCAAAAATAAACGGAGCAGTGACTGGTATAGGATTTTCTGACCAACTTTAAACTCCTTCCTAGAAATCATCTTGTCATGAAAAGCATTCGTATTTTCCTTGTAAATCCTTGCACTCTTATAGGCATCATTCTGAATTTCCTCCAAATCTTGGAGTTGTAATTTTCTATGTTCTCCACTTTCATCCATCTTTATGTTGAAACTCTTGATAGCCCAGTAAGCATTGTGTTCTAACTCAACTGGTAGGTGACATGGTTTCTCAAATACCAATTAATAAGGTGACATACCAATGGGCGTTTTATATGTAGTCTTGTATACCTACAAAGCATCATCCAAGCGCAAATTCCAATCTCTTCTACTTGGATTGACTGTTTTTTCAATGATGGACTTGATCTCTTGATTTGACACTTCCGCTTGTCCACTAGTTTGCGAATGATATAAAGTTGACACCTTATGTGTCACATGGTACTTTCTCAACAAAGTCGCCATAGTTCGATTGCAAAAGTGAGTACCTCGATCACTTATTAGAGCTCTTGGAATTCCAAACTTGAAAAATATGTTAGACTTGATAAAATCTGCAACAACTTTAGAATCATCAATCCTCGTGGCTTTAGCTTCCACCCTTTTCGAGACATAATCAACAGCAAGCAAGATATAAACATAACAGAAATATATAGGGAACGATCCCATGAAATCGATGCCCCAAACATAAAAAATTTCACAAAATAGGATAGGAGTTTGTGGCATTTCATTCCTTTGGGATATATTACCTATCTTCTAACAAGGATTGCATGACTTACAGAAAGAATATGAATCTCGAAATAGAGATGGCCAATAAAAACCACATTCTAGCACTTTTATCGCCGTTCTCTTGATTCCAAAGTGACCTCCATAAGCATAAGAATGACAAAAGGTTAGAATAGAAATGATTTCATTTTCAGGAATGCACCTTCTGATCACTTGATCCGCACAATGCTTCCATAAGTATGGGTCATCCCACACATGGTATTTGGCATCATTCATGATCTTATCTCTTTGAGCCTTAGACAAACCAGTAGGTAGTATGTTAGTAACCAAATAATTTACAATATTTGCATACCAAGGTAATGTCACATTCATGGAGAACAATTGCTCGTCAGGGAATGTTTCCTATAAATGAAATTCATCCTCAACATGAGCTAAACGACTCAAATGATCGGCAACACGATTTTCTGTTCCTCTTTTGTCTTTGATCTCCAAATCAAATTCACTTAAGAGAAGTATCCATCTAATTAATCTTGGTTTTGCCTCTTTCTTCATCATCAAATAACGGAGAGCTGCATGATCAGAGTAAACAATGACTTTAGTACCAAGTAAATAAGATCAAAACTTTTCTAAAGCAAAAACAACAGCTAAAAGTTCTTTCTCAGTAGTAGTATAATTTCTTTGAGCATCATTCAAAGTTCTAGAAGCATAATAAATGGCATGAGACACTTTTACAATTCTTTGACCCAAGATAACGCCTAGTGCATAATCATTTACGTCGCACATTATCTCGAAAGGAACGCTCCAGTCAGGGAGCTGGATAACTGGGGTTGAAGTCAACAGTTCTTTCAGCTTATCAAACATCTTTCTACATACTTCATTGAACTCAAAAGCCACATCCTTTTATAGCAACTTGCATAGGGGTGCTACTATTTAAGAGAAGTCTTTAATGAATCTTCGATAAAAACTTGCATGTCCAAGAAAAGAAATAACTTCTCGCACACTAGTGGGATAAGGTAAAGGCTGAATAATGTCAACTTTAGCTTTGTCTATCTCAATTCCCCTAGATGAAACAACATGACCTAACACTATACCTTGTTCAACCATAAAATGACATTTTTTAGAGTTTAACACAAGGTTAGTTTCCATGCATTTTTGAAGAACAAGTGTAAGGTTATGTAAAAAATTATCAAAGGAGTCTCTATAAACTGTGAAATCATCCATAAAAACTTCTATGATATGCTCAATATAATCTGAAAATATGCTAACCATACACCTTTAGAAAGTGGCGGGGGTGTTGCAGAGGCCGAAGGGCATGCAACGATATGCAAAAGTCCCGAATGGGCATGTAAAAGTTGTCTTTTCTTGATCCTCTGGCACAATTGTAATTTGAAAATAACCTAAAAAACCATCAAGGAAACAATAGTAGGAATGACTAGCTAACCTTTCAAGCATTTGTTCAATAAAAGGTAAAGGGAAGTGGCCCTTGCGGGTTACAACATTTAATTTTCTATAATCTATACAAACCCGCCACCCATTCTGAACAGGTTAGGAACTAACTCATCATTTTGATTTTTCACAATAGTTATTCCAGTCTTTTTAGGAACCACTTGAACCGGGCTAACCCAACTGCTATCCGAAATAGGATAAATCATTCTAACTTCAAGAAGTTTAAGGATCTCCTTCTTTACTACTTCTATCATGGGTGGGTTCAATCTTCTTTGCGGTTGACTGGAAAGTTTTGCTCCCTCTTCAAGTAAGATATGATGCATGCATGTAGACGGGCTAATTCCTTTAATATCTGCAATTGTCCAACCAATAACCGTCTTATGCTCCTTTAGGACCTGCACAAGTTTTTCTTCTTACAACTCACAAAGTTTACTGGAGATGATCACTGGTAATGTTTCTTCATCTCCAAGGAATACATATTTGAGGTGACTGGGGAGAGGCTTCAAATCTGGAGTAGAGGCCTGCAAAACAGAGTGTAAGGGCCTCTCGTTAGAAATTGGTAACACAATATAAGGTATGTTACATGACTGTTGTAACTTTAAAAAATCATTCAATGCTGCAACAGTTTCTTGCAACTCAGTGCTCAAGGCTAACTCTCTATTCTCTTCCTCAAGATGCTTACTGATGGCAACTTCCAATATATCTTGTCCATCAAGTTCAAAAACTTTCTATGCTAGAGAATCAATCACATTAATAGAATAAATAGGATTATTATCACAAGGGTATCTCATGGCATCATAAATATTAAATTTAACAATTTTATTATCAAATTCCATGGTAAGTGTGCCACTATAAACATCCATCTTAGTTTTAGATGTCTTTAAAAATGATTTTCCTAACAGAATAGGGGCATTTTAGTCGTCATTTTCCATATGAAGCACATAAAAATCAGCAAAGAAAATTAGATCATTAACTTGTATAAGAACATCCTCTACTACACCCCTAGGATAAGCATTAGATTTATCAGCCAATTGAATCACAACACAAGTTTTATTTAAAGGTCCAAGTTTCAAAGAAGTATATATAGAATATGGCATGACATTAATAGAAGCTCCTAAATCAATCATGGCCTTCTCAAATCGAGTGTTACCTATCGTACAAGGGATAGTAAATATACTTGGATTCTTGCACTTCGTAGGGAGTTTCCTTTGAATATTTGCAGAAGCATTCTCCTCTACTCTCACCTTCACACATCTTTTAAGTTTCTATTTTCTCTTAATTGTATACAATTCTTTAAGGAATTTAACATAATGAGGTACTTGCTTAATAGCTTCTAAAAGTGAAATATTTACCTCGCATCTATGAAAAGTTTCATATAAATCTTTATTTTGCTCATCTTTTCTAGATTCTACTAAAGTCTGAGGAAAATGAGGTACAGGTTTATAATCATAAAGAGACGAAAACTTATGCTTAGGTACATCATCATCATTGGGAACGTTCCCGTTTGCTATGACGTTTTCTTCTTTTCTTGATTCGACGATGCAAGGGCTGTGTTTACTGGAATCTCAACCTCTTTACCACTTCTCAAGACGATTGCACTTGCATTTTCTCTTGGATTTACTACCATTTAAGAGGGCAATTTTTCCGAACTTTGGGCTTCTAGACGACTAACTGTTGTTGCCATCTGGCTCATCTTATTGTCCACACTTTGAATACCGGCCCTCACCTCTTGTTGAAATTGTTTTGTCTCCCGTTGAAATTGCAAAGTATTAGTGGCAAGAGACTTAATAATATCTTCTGAAGACATACCAGAATTAGAAGTTTGGCCCGGCTGTTGTCTAGGGGGGTATGGTTGCTTATATTATTGGTAACTTGGGCGGTTTTGAATCATGGGCTGATTCACTTGTGGATTCCTATAGCTAAGATTAGGGTGATTCCTCCATCCCAAGTTATACGTGCTCGAATAAGGATCATACTTTCTTTGTGGTTGACTAGGGAAACCAGTTGCTGCATTCACTTGCTCAATGGGCTCCTCTTAAAGAGTTGGACACATATCAGTTGGATACCCTGTTACTGAACAAATTCCACAAGCCTTTGCCGTTTGCATATTACCTATAGCCATTTGACGAACAAGGGAAGTTAGATTAGCAATTTGTTGTTCAATGGAGGAAATATTTACCTCATTGACATGCTTAGGTGAATGATCAAGTCTAGTGCCAAATTGTTGAGAATTGGCCGCCATATTCGCAATCAGATTTCTCGTGGCATCAGGACTTTGATCCACCAAAGTTCCTCTACTAGCAGCATCAATCATGCTCCTATCAATGGGCAACAGGCCCTCATAGAAATACTAAATAAGAAGTTGCTCACTAATTTGATGATGGGGACAGCTTGCACATAATTTCTTGAAACGCACCCACTATTCGTGTAGGGACTCTCCATTATGCTGTCTTACACCACAAATTTCTTTTTGAATGTTGGCCGCCCTTGAAGCTGGGAAATATTTCTCTAAAAATAATATTTTCATCTCGTTCCATATGGTGATACTTTCGGAGGGTAGATAATAGAGCCAATCCTTAGCCGAATCCTTCAAAGGAAACGAAAAAGCTCTTAATTTAATTTGTTCTTCAGTCACCCCCGTGGGTTTCATACTCGTGCATACTACATGAAACTCCTTTAGATGTTTGTGGGGATCTTCACCTGCAAGACCATGAAAAGTGGGCAAGAGATGTATTAATCCATATTTTAATTCAAAGTTAGTAGGAACATCTAAAGTAAGGAATGTTATGCGTAAGGGTTGTTGATTCAGATCAGGGCCCGCAAGTTCTTTCAAAGTTTGATTTCCAGTCATGACTTCCTCCTCTCGTAGATCAGAATCGCTAGCAAATAGGGAATCAAGAGTTGGATCGTTCTCTACAGAATTTCTTCGAGCTTCCCTTCTTGACCTGTGTAAAGTTCTCTCTATTTCTGGATCGCACTGCAAATTATCTTGATTAGAAGATCGAGTTACACTCATAAACACTCAAGGAAACTCTAACCAACCTTGAAAATCAATTCAAGAAAAAAAATCTGGAGTAATGAAAATAATTTTAAAAAAAAAATTATTTTTTATTTTATTATTGTTATTTTTTATTTATTTTTTTGAATGAAATAAAAATCACAAGAAGCACAAAAATTAACTAGAATCACTCCCCGGCAACGGCGCCAAAATTTGGTGTGCTGTCGCAGGCACCCAAAAATAAAATCCATACCCCAAAAACAAATATGTAGTAGTATGAGTAAGGATCGTTCCCACAGAAAGTGTCTAGCCTAGTTTTATGCTATATAAACTTTGATGGAGGGTTTTGGATATAAAAACAATTTTAATAATAACTAACTATGGAAAAATTTAGATTAAAGTATTGAAATCAATTAAAAGAATAAACCTTGGTCTAAGTCAACATCCACCATTGGAATTTACAACTAATCATTGATGCAAGCATATCAATTCACACATTGAATATTCACCATCAAAATTATTTTCCTATCTCTCCTTAGTTGTAGTTAATTAGAAAACAAGCGATCTCATTAACCCTAACTATTAAATAACTTAGGATAAGCACACAAGGTTTAATCTAGTAGCAGCCTTAAGAATTAGAAAGATTGATGAAACTAAACAACACAAGCACAAGCGGTTGCATTTAATTTAGTCGAACGTCCTTCCTAAGATATAATAATTCCTAACATAGCAATCATTAAATCTCAGTTGCTTCACAAATCAGAGGAACCAAACAATTACGGATTTGATATCTAATCCAGTAGTAGATTGCAATGATTAATAAACTAGTAAGCCTTCTAGCAACAAGACAATCATGAAAATAGACATAGAAGAACATCTGATACTCCAAGCATAAATCAAATACTAAAAACAAATTAGATCTCACAGTTTATTATTAATTTTGATGCTTCTGTTTCCTTCAACCAAGATTCAGAGTTTAGCCACACAAGGCCATGAAAACAATTCGAATAATAACCTAGAATAATATGAAAAATGCCAACAATCCTAAAAACAAAACAGCCCTAGCTTTTATAGGCTTCTGAAAATCTGCAGGTGCAACAAATCGTTCGAACACCCTTACTACCATTTGAACACATCGGACCACCGTTCGAACTGTACGTCAACCACACTTCAAATGATAAAATTGCTCTCTGTATATTTCAAATACTCTTCGAACCTGAAACTAACGTGAATCCGTTTGACGTACCGTTCGAACGCTTCTACTACCGTTTGAACATCTCTTGGTACCGTTCGAACGCTTCTTCCATTTTAGTACGAATTCGTCCCTTTTAAGCTACGATCCTCTTTCTTGGCATTCCATAGCACCTAAATCAAAATATAAGAATAATGAGTATCTTTAGACACCAACTAAGTATAAAAGATTAAACATTAAGGGAGAAAAATATGATATTTGCATTCTCATCAGTAACAACGTTATGATAACCTTTGTGAGAGGTGTCGACCTAAATAGGTAGTGAATTAACTCGAAATAAGGTTATCCACAATAATCAAATAATATATATATATATATATATATATGAAGCAATATGGTCACCATATAGAGCAATGCCAACCTAAATAAACGGTGAATCAACTCGAAAAGTAAACTACAAAAAAAAAAAAAAAAAGATTTGAAATAAAATGCAAAAAATAAAAAATGTTAGAATGGTAAACAATGTTGGTTATCTACTAAATAAAAGAAAATGTTAAATAATTAGTAAGTTAGATGAGTTAGATGGGTTAGATGAAAAATAAAAACAGAAAATATGCTAACCAACTTGACTGGTTTCATTAAGCTGTAGGTCAGTATGCCAACTAAAAATGTTAACCACAAAATAAATAAAAAATTAAAAATTAAAAAAAAACTAAATATCTACAAATATACAAGTTAGCAATGAAACGAAGTAATAAGTGAGTATAGACCACTGATTAGTTGATATACACCTTCCAATTCCTTCGTCAAATTAGGAAAGCAATCAATTGTCCTTAAATCTTCAAAGGTATTATTATTATTTTTTTATTATAATTTTTAATTTTTTAATTTTTGATTTTTTGATTTTTGAATTTTTTATTTTTTTGTACGATTTTATTAAAACCATTCTTTGGCATTGGCACCAAAATACTTGACTACGCCCAGGATATGACAATCTATTAACACTCAAGTGTAGGTGCGGCGAAGTAGTAAATAAAATTTGGTAGGACCGGAGTTGATCCACAATGAATAGTTATCAAAACATGCAAAATTAAGTACTAAAATTCATCCACGATAAAAAAAAAATTAGATACCAACTAAGTCATGCTAGACGCTGTAGTATTACAATGGGTTCAGTTGGAACCTAAGCCAATATGTTTGAATTTCACCTTCAAAAGTATCAATGAGAATTGGACAATTATTGCAAAAAAAGGTACCCAAAGTAAAATAGTTTAATTTGTGAGGATTGATGCTTGTAGAGTGAGACTTTAATTAAATTAAATAAAATAGTCTTGGATCCAATTGATCTGATTACCTGATTCATCCGAAATTCTAACGGAGGTTTTGTAACTCAAATCATTAGTTTCATCTTGAGTTTTTGATTCAGAAGATTAAACTATTAGAACAAAAATTTAATAATAATTAAATTTAAAATATTAAAATTAAAGTTAGAGATTCATACCACCGATTTGTGCAATAACTATACCAAACTAAGATTTGTGCATAGAAATTACCAAACTTAGTCAAGAATCTAAGTTTTTTCAAAGATCTAAAATTTAATTATCAAGAATTGAAATATTTTAAAGATAAAACAATAAAGACTCAATTACCTCCGTTAATATTCCAAGATCATTAAATAATCTTCATAATTGGCTCTAAGAATAAAACTAACTACTCATGATAATATAAAAAATATAATTTGAAATTAAATGACTTCATAAATAAAAAGATTTATTATAGCAAAATAACAGTAATGAAAAAACTAAAAGAGAAAATTAATTGACTAAAAATGCTAACAAACTAACTAAAAATCTACTCTAAAAAACAGAAACAATTGAATAGAGCTCTCTATCTTTTTTTTTTTTTGGCTCTCCCTTCTGGCCTTCTTTTTTTTGCCATATTCTCATGGCCAATTTATAAAGCATGGCTCTTCTCTTGTGGCCGAAGAGCTTCCACTTAATTGGCATTCCATAATTGGCCTCCAATATGCATTATGTCCACTTGCATTTGCATTATTCATTGCATCTGTCCACCACCTGTGCACTTGCACAATATATATATACATAAGACAATATACACACGCATATATATAATACACACACCTTTATTATATAATATAATATAATATAATATTACATACAAATAGATATATATAATATCACACCCGAAAGAATGTTTGTGTGCCGTTGGCTTCATTTTACTCAGTTTTAGCTTTAAATCTGCACAAAATATAAAAATGTAAAAGAAAACTAATTTTATAGTAAAATAATAAATAATATATAAATATTACTACAATAACTTACAATTAGAGACTTTGATTATATTTTTTAGAGTGCAATCAGTTAAAATACATCAATAATCTAAATTTGCTAAATTTGTGATGTAGTGGAGAGACTTTTAACAAAATACCTTATCAAATTTTGTTATGTCATATTTTTCCTTGAAGCTATATTTGAAATTCGAATTTATCAAGGAAAAATTTAAAGAAAATGAAAATGTGAAGAAAAGAGAACAAAATGAAACAGAATTTTTATTATCTTTGCTCTCACTTTTTCCTTGTTCTTTTCTTTTCTATCACCAAATCCTTGATTCAAACATAACATATAAGTCTCTTCACTGTTAACTCTATACCTTGATTTTGATAATAATAAAATATTGTGTTAAAGATCTAATGACTCTACTTAGTGTGCAGATTATATTATGCCTTAATCTCTATTAGGATTATGACTTGAAACTTGATATAATAAGGACATTGAAGATGTATTGAGAAGTTTATCAAGAAATGTTGAACGTTATTGAGCATGATGGATGATTGATAAAGAACTTTACAACAAGTTTATATTCATAATCTTGTCTCAATGAGATTAAATGTGCTCAAGATGAGGATGACCTCTTTGAAGAGGATCTATACAAGACATGCAATTTTTCTTTGAAAAATTTGAAGATGTCTTGGAAGGATGAAAGATTAGTTGCAAAGGAGATTACAAGACTTGGAAACTCTCCTGAAGACGTTGAGAAAGTCTTAGATCAATGGAAGAAGATATGTTGATTGAAGAACCCTACAAGTAATCAAAATGAGATTGATTTTATCTCAAAGAGATTAAAAGAGTTCTTGGAGATTAACATGTCTTAGAGAAGTCATTTCAAGGTTTGAAAATCTCATTTGAAAGATTCTTGAAGAGGTTGAACACTTTGAAGAATATTGAAGAAAACTTGCAAAAGTTAAAGTCATTGGATTAAATGAGTCGACTCATGGATTTCAAGGGTTGACATATTCAGACAATGACACTTGACAAGAGGACACTAGTAAAAAGAGTTAACCCCTCCGCCTCAAGAGTCAACACATTAGTCCAAAATACAAAATCTCAAAGAATGTCCAAAAAGGATCAACTTCTCTTTTCTCAAGAGCTGATACATTTGGACAAAGTCTTCTTGAAGTTTGGTGAAAATAAAAAAGGGTCGACTCCTAATTCTCAAGGGTTGACATATTTGGACAGAAGGTTGAGGGCGTTGGCACCAGAACAAAAGGGGTTGACTCCTTCAGTAAAAGAGTCGACTCCTTTACTTTAGCGACTAGTTTTTCAAACAGCCTATCAACGCGATCTTACATTAAATACACTCCTAACCACCACTAACGGCTAGAATCAATGCAAGGCTATATATATATAAGATTTTCACTTCATTTATACAAAAAGAATTTAAGAATTTAAGTACTGAATCAAAGATTGAAAGTTAAAATTCTTGAGCATCACTGTCATATTCTCTTTGCTGGGTTATTGGAATTAATTGCGAGCTACACTTAATTATCTACTCTTGTTGAAAGTTATCCATTGTATAACATTCATTTATTTTACTTAAGTGAATTTGTAAACCTGTGAGTTTGAGTATTCTTGGTAAAATATTTGTAAATTTAAATAAAACTTGGACAAAATCACTTAGGTTTTTGAGAGTTTAGGAAGGTCTTGTAAAAAGTGAGTTACGCACTTGGGCAACTAGCACCTACTGTGTAAAAGAGGCTTTACATAGTGAAAGGTTTTCAAGGGGATCTTGGGAGTCAGTACGTAGGTCATACGTTATAGCTGAATCTCAGTAAATCTGATGCTCATTTTGTGCTTTGTTTTTCTTTCATGCATCTTATAACTTACTTGCTTAGTTCATATCTTGCTTAGCTACTGTTTCATTAGTTTATTAATATTTAATTGCAATATTTGTGATTAATTTTGAAAAATTCAATTCAGCCATTCTCTTGAGTTGTTTTTTTAGGCCAACATTAACTACACTACAAATTTAGATTGTTGATTTATTCACACATCATATGTACTATTTGATAAGAATTACGACTAAATACTCAATACTATTTAACCAATGAACTATTTTCCCATTATAAGGGGCAATTTTTAACACAATCTCCTATCAAGAACCCAACATGGAGTTGGAGGGTTAGGATTGGCCTTATATGTATTCTATAATAAACCGATCAAAGCACGTAGAACTTAGTTCATAAATTTTGAAGCTTCAATCAAGTCTTAAAAGCTTTTAGTTGTGATATTCAGAGGGAAAAAAATCCAAAGTTTGAAATAAAGGTCAAAAATTATAGATATGTAGAAATTAAAATTTTAAATTAAAAATTAGTTAAAAAATTCAAACTGATTTAGAGCCTGTTTCGTATGACTTTTCAATCTAATTTTTTTTTAGTTTATAAGCAAAAAATAAATTTTTTTTTTTTACTTTTTTACTTTTTGCTTTTTTTTTTACTTATTTTTAGTTTATAAAAATAAAAAAGTAAAAAAATTTTAATATTTTTACTTATAAGTCAAAATATTAAAAAAAAAAATTTGTACCAAATTAACCTGGAGGCAAAGTTTTACCACATAGGGAAAAACACAAACCTAATATAAGTCCAAACCCATTGGGCCGAGTCAAACTCGGAATCGACGAAAACATTCTCCAAGTTGGTTGAAAGGACTATAAGTCTATAGAATATAATGGCTTTAGATCAAGCGACTAAGCCCTCTACTTAACAGTTAGTACCTCTTCAGCAAAGATGAAAAGGCTAGGTGCTAGGAAGTCACCTTGCCTGAGACCCCTAGAGTTTTTGAAAAACCATGCATTGTCTTATTTTCTGTAACTGTGAGAAGAAAAAAAAAAAAGATTCTTCAAGTGATTTTAGTAAGTAACCAAAAATAATACATGGATTATTTTTAACACTACTCTCTAAAATGGCTAGTCAAAATATATTTAAAAGATTAAATTATCTATTTTAACTAGTTACTTTTTTATAAATCTTTTAACACTACTCTCTAATTTAATTAGTCATTTCATAAATTAATTTTTTTAATACATTCAAAGAAAAATTGATAAAAAGAGGAGAGAGAAAAATAAAAATGAATAAAATAATATTTAATATTTAGAGAACCACTTTTAAAGTGAGGCTCTCTAGTAGGAAGAGTTACTTAAAGGGCCTGTTAACGTGCCAATTTGAAGGTTGGCTCTCTCAAAGCTAAGAGAGCCATTTTTCAAAACCAGCACAACCCTTTCTGAAATAGCCATTTTAATTAAGGAGCTTTTTGGAGATGCTCTTTAAGGGTCAAGTTGAAAAATGTTCTTACATCTGTCCCTTTGAGAGCCTAGGTATCATTTACACCTTTAAAATAAAGAGTTATGAATACTTGAAGCCTTGAATACTATAGGAAAAAAAAAACCAACTATACCTAACAAGATTAAGTGAATACCTAAAATTCTAGTCATTTTATTTCTAGAAGTGCACCATAAATACTATCAAAAAATAAAAAAATAAAAAAACCATTGGTTGTACAAACAACTATTCAATCGAGGGTTTTACAAGATCCAGAACCTCTTCAAACTGCTTAGTGATGGAAATCAAAGTCCCAAACTTCCAATAACAGAACTGGCTGTTCTCTTTCATTTAAATCGCTTCCTACTTATCAGCCATCTTTACAGAAAGGAATAATTACCTCAAGAGATTATGATGATATCCAAAATATGCTCAGTGTCAGTAAAATTTACACCCCACATAACTACATTGTACGTATATATCTATACACATTGATAAAATGCACCTGATTTCATATGAATTAACTATAAACTCACTTCTTCCACTTCACCTACAGACACAGCAGTCTGATATTTGGTTGCCTGCCAATTTTCATTTAATAACATGTACCCTGCGATTTTGAACTGGTAGGACACGTCATGGAAAGCCCATTTCAATACCTGAATTTTGTTGGAAATTAATTTGATGGAGGGAAGGGTGGTCCCTTTGGCAGAGATGTATTGAATTAGACATCATGGTCTATTTACTCTCTTTTTGGGGATGACTTACAAAATGAGCCACTATAGTTTGGGGGTAATCCCAATTTTTCCAATAACAGGGCTAATATTTTAGATAATTTAGTTCATTAATTTTGTTAATTTGTGCACATATAGTCCATCCATTACACAATAAGGGTGCACAAAACAGCCAAAAAAAAACTTGATAACAAAGTCAATCTGACCTCTATGGGTCTGTTTGTATTGGGTTTTGTTAAGACTTTAACTCAATTCTAGGTAATACAATAGTCAACCTAATCATTTTGATTTGAATGTCGGGTTGCTTTTTTTAAAATCGAAACCTGCCACAGCCCAAACAGAGACTTAATTGATACATATATGTCACAAAAATTCTACATGTATATCTATAAATATATCTATTGTATTAATATCATTAAACATTTTTGGTATACTCATTTATTGTTTATTTGTTTTCAACGTTTTTTTTCTTAATTTTGAGAAATTAAAGATGCAAGTTTGTGGTATTTTTTTAAAACTTTTAATTGAATCGGCATTGTCTTATGAAATGTAAGATACGCAGACAAACCCGATGTGAATGGGGTTAGGTTGGGTTCATGTAACTAACCGAGATCAGTTCAGTTCTTAGTAGCGGATACCTCAAACCCTGAGACTTACGATCAAGGTTAGCTCAAGATAATCTAAAACCTAAAACAATAACTTTAAAAGACACATTTTTGAGAAAAAAATTTAATGTTTTTTTATAGTTTTATTATTGGTGAAAATTTTTTTATATAAAATTTATTATTCTCTCTTTTTTAGATGCAAAATTATTAATTATTATATTCAAGTTTAGATAACAAAGCCTTTTTAATTAATAGTATAGCTAATCCATATAGTCACCGATGACCCCACTAACATATGCAAAAAAAAATTGATCATATTCACCAAATCAAGATTGGCCCATCTAACATAATCAAAAATTAGTTTTCAATTTTCACCTTAATGGGTACCCCTAGATAACCCACAAACAATAAAAAAAATTATACTTTGTTTAATTTAACATCTCAAGCAACATAATAAAAAAAGTTTCTTTGATAAATAAACTAATATTTTATACATAAGCAGATAACTCACAAAATCAAAATAAAAATTGAATATATTTTGAAAAGAGAGAAATCAAACAAATATCAATCCATACAAAAAATAAAAACTTTACCTCCACAAACCGTTTGATTATGCTATTGGTAATAATTTACCAATTTGTTTTCATTTTGAAAATTTGTGTTTGTATGGCGGGGAGGGAGAGATTGTGATGGTTGAAGAGCAAAAAAGACAGAATTGTGAACTAAGGTTTACCATTTCTTGTGGGCCTTTTACTCATTTGAACTGGATTTTTTTTTATGGGTCTTTTTTTTGGTTTAGACTGGGGTCTATTTTGTTCTCTTCTCAGAGGCCTTTTTCCTGATTCAGAGTTTTCTAAACCAAAAAATAAAAATTATACAAGCTTAACTATACATGTAGAGTTTTCTAAATTTTGGGGCCTTCAAAAACTGGGTCCTAAACTCAGTGTTTTGCTCCACTAATGCAAGAGTTGGCCCTGGGCTTAACGATCGGGTTTTCTAAACTCTGAGACCTTAAAAAATTGGGGCCTAAAGTGAATCTCTCGCTTTGTCAACAGCCGGTCCTCGCCATGATCTTATTATGGCTCTTCATTCAGTTTGTTTCTCCATATCTCATCCTCAAAAAGAGGATCCAATCTTCAGTCCATGGAAATCAAATTTGGATCCATCTTGAAGGTTTTTGGAGAGGTCACCACACAAGCTAAGCACCACCGCAACTTTGAAGTCCTTACAATTTTGCCTCTTCCAGCCCATCTCTCGTCAAAACAGGATTGGAGCAAGCCTTAAGAAAGTTCTTACAGAAGAACGAGAAACTGTTTCGCCGGAAATATTATGGTTGCAGGCCAATCCTTCAGAACAGATGACAGAGAGAAACATCTACAAGCCTTAATTAATTCGCGAGATATCTTGTGTTAAACTGGTATCTTTTGTTAAACTGGTTTAGATTTTATTAGGTTTGTGTGGTAGATATCTTTTACAACTTCTGTCGGACGTGTACTACACTATCGAAATGTCTTTTAAGTTTCCTATGATATATTCTTTGTCGGATAACATGTTTATGTCATACTAGAATAGTTTGGTATTAAACAACAATTTGTATATCCTAATGTCATATTTTATAGTTTAACTATATAACATTTAAAATGATTAATTTGAAATGGTATGTCAAAACATGCTGACATCATTACGTACCATACTTAGCACAAAATCATAATGTCTTTTTTTTCTTTCTGAATTATAAGGAACAGTATATAGCTACAAATACCTAGGAAAGCTAATAATGAGAAGGTCGAGAGCAAGGCTAGAGGATGCCAGAAATGAAGAGGCTGTGGTTTGAACCCGTAATTATGAGCAGGGCATATAAAGACGTTACCAATTAAGACAGGCTAGGCAGTAAAAGCAAACATTTTATATTAATCCTACATGATTACCTTGTACTTTGTTGAAAAATTGCCTTGTGCCAATTGCCATTTACAATGGTGGAACTATGTTTCGACAATGGGGCCATGACTCCCCTTTTAATTTGACAAATTCTATTTAGTTCCTATAAATATTGAGTATTTATAATAATTAATAGTGTATTGGCCACCCTAATTTAAAGCCTTTACCTTGATTTTTTAAAATTCAAAAAAGTTTTACCTTAGCTTTTTCAAAAAAATTCAGAAAATTTTATCTTGAAATTTCAAAATTAAAATTGTTGTACTTTGAGCTCGGTCTTAACAAGATTACTTATTCGGTCCCTGACCATCTAGGCTGGTTTTCGTATTGGACAAAGTGCCTTGTGCCAAAATCAGTCGAGATGGTATTCGTATTCGACCTTTTGTAATAAAAAAAGAATAAGTTTGTTATTGGCCACATGGTTTTTAGCCAATATGACCGGTACTAGAAAATACCCTTCGCTAAACAGATTGATCCTCGAAAGGTGATGTTTTGATTCTGGATGGGAATTGTATGTAAATTGGACTCGTATTTTAATGTTTAAAAACACGATTTGACTTAAAAGTAGCCACTTGAAAAATGCAAACGAGCCCCGGTCTTGGTCAAACTTGACTGACTCATCAAGTTGAAGCACTTTCAGGCAGTATTTAGCCTTTGACGTTTATAAAGCAGAAATTTGATTGCCCCTCCTCATTTTTTTTTTTTTTTTTTGTACTTAAAACATATACCTAAATAGGCTATTTTATACATTTATGAAGTAGTATTATTTCTTAGTATTACAAAGTCATTTATAAGAGATTCTATTGTACATATATCGATGTCAAAACTTAAATCTCACCGTGTACTCTAAGCCTTAAACAATATATCGGTGTCGAAACTTAGGTCTCACCGCATGTTTTAGGTCTTGAACAACAATATGTTTAGTCAATATTTTAAAAATCGGATCAGATCAAACGGTTCAAGCGGATGAACCGTAAACGGTCCAAATAGAACCCTAAACCCGTTTTACAGAAAAACCCTTCAAAATCGTGTGAACCGCCGGTCGAACCGTAAAACTGGAGAACCGGACGGTTTCTGAAAGCTGTAAAAATGTGAATTTTATGAGCTTCCAACCCCTCAAGTGTCAAAACCAACAGCAATACAGTATGAAAGAAACCTTCTTCTGTTCTCTGCTTTGAATTCTTGATTCTTTTGCTTTTTCTAATTTCTTTTCCTTATGAACAAACGCCATCCAGGATTCTAGATCACTAGACCTCTTCCACTTTGTTTTCTCATAGGCAAAAATAGGAGATCTGGGTGAGAACATCATTGCTGCTGAAATGCTTAAACAAGATTTCGACACTCACTCTCTCTCTCTCTCTCTCTCTCTAACCTCTTACACTTTTTCCCTCATTTAGACTACGGATTTGTAGCATCAGCTATTTTTTATTGGCGGCACGTGAGTGAGGCTGTGGGCTCTCTTGGGATTTGTCCTTTTGTGGAGACTTGTACTAGTGTGTTATTGACGAAATACATTTGTTCACATGCTTGCATCCTCACAGAATTGGTATGAAACCCAATCATCCAAACGGCTCAATCTCTATACAAAAAGTTGAATCTGCCAAAGAATCAACACACCCCAGTAGAAGTTACTCTTGGCATAAAAAAACATTTTAACATTCGAAAGTCTGAAAGCTGTGGCTTTTTCAAATTATAACCAAAACTTTAAAATTGTTTATATTTTGTTTTACGTATAAAGAAAAACTTTAGAATAAATTATTTTATAATATTTCTATCTATTTTTTAAAAATTAATTATATATTTATAAAATCATGGTTTAATACCGGTTGAACTAGTAACCCGTGATCTGATTGTTTTTCCGGTTAGCTCAACAGTCTGATATTTAAAACATTGTGTTTAGCCCCCACCACATGACTATAAAGATTCGAACTTAAGCATTGAGAGAAAAAATTTAAGTTCTTACCTACTGAACTAATCACTCAGTGGTAATGTCTCTCCTGCACCACACATGAGTATAGTTAGGAAGGAAACACCTTGACGGAGTATAGTTAGAGTTATAAATGAGTCGAGTTAAGCTAGATAATTAGGTGTTAAAGTTTGGCTTAAAAATTTAAAAAGTTATAAACCGTGTTAAAGTTTAATTGTTTATTTTTCAAGCCAAATTTGTGGAGCTTATTTATTTATTTATTTATAAAAATCATAAAGTCCATTCAGCTTATTAAATAGAGTTCAAGTTTAGCACAAAACACTATCGAACATTAGTAACTTATTAACATAATCACTCGATCTTAAATTAGCTTTTAGTTATGTGGCACATAAGGATACGATTGACAGTGTTCCCCAAACCCTCTACCAAAGCATAGGTGCATGATATCGTTGACTTGAACAATCGAATATGTAAGTAACATCATGAATCACTCCCTAAACATTCTTTCTTCCTTTATTTTATTAAAAAAAAGCCATTTTCTAGAGATTCTTAAAGTTGGATTAAACATAAATATTAAGATTACGAAAGTCATGCTCCATATTTGGTCTACTAAGCACACGACGCTAACTATTAAGTTAATGAAGACCCCTTCAACTAAAAGAAACAATTCATAATATCTTTAAATTTAGGGTTAATGGACTACGTAAACATGAGCTTCCTTCCTTTTCCTCGCTTCCGCCCATATTTATTAGACAATAAACGAGTGATCCTAAACTGATCAAATGACTTAGTCCTTTCGTTTCGTGGATAACAAACACAAAATCGAGTGAGAATATACTCTATTGATTATGATTTGAACTTTTTGGACAGAAGAATTTGACAAATTCTAAGCATCTGATTCGAAAAATATTGCGTGAACACTCTATAGATTTCAACAGAAGTTTAATTATCCGCAAAAGTTCGTAAACATATAATTAAATAGTAAGTTGAAACGAAACCAATTTTGATGATGTTCTGCACATTTTCTCTATGAGGTTATCTTATCATTCCATGAGGTCAAGGATAGCCAAATAGGACCGATATGTACTTCCATATACCCATTGCAAAAAAAGTACTCTAGAAGGTGATGTGTGAAGGCTCTTGAGCAAAGCTAAGGCAAAGGCAATTGTAGAGTTTATCCATGGTTTTAAAAGATCATTGATTCTTTATGTAAATTTGATGCAAAGTTGGATTTAGATTGATCAATGTTCAAAAACTGGATTAGACCGCATTGAGATATGCTCTTTTAGCCCTTTTTTTCTTCTTCTTTTTTTTTTTGGCAAATATGACAAGTACTTAAGAATAGCCTTTGCTAAATGGATTGATCCTTGGAGGTGATGTTTTGTGAGATCTCTACAATAAAACTAAGGCAAGGCAATGCTCGAGCTCATCCATAGTTTTAAAGTTCATTGATACTTGATCTAATTTCAATGTAATTCGCACTCATATCAATGTTCAAAAACTCGTTTTGACTTAATTGAAGGAGGCCACGTCATCTTTTTTATTTTAATTATTGTATGAAAGGCTGTGTTAGATTGAATATATTAATTAAGAAGTAGCTTTTTGAAAAAGGAAAATGCACCCAAGTCTTGGTCAAAACTCATGTAACTCGTCTAAGTTGAAGCACAACTAAAACCAATATTTTAAAAATCGAACTAGATCAATCGATCAAACCCTTAAGATTTAAGTAAAAACCGCTCTAAAAAGTTAAAATCGATAACAATCACGGTTGAACCAGTGACTTGTGCGAACCATTCACTGTTTGCTAGGACTGGCCGGTTCAATAAACACAATGGAATGGGGGCAAAATTTTAAGGCTTCTGTTAATTTCAGTTTCTCTGTATGAACTCTCCATTTGGCGACCGATGCCTCACGCCTCCTACCTTCACTCTTCAATATCCAGTGACTCCAAATACTGTCTCTCTCCCAGAAAAAGTAATCTATCCTGAACTTCTTGAAGGTGTGGATTAGTGGAATTGTGGGTTACCATCTACCTTCGAATGATGCCGTCGTTTGTGGTCCCATGAAATGGATATTCATTTTCCTTAAATGAAAAGCTCAAGTATCAAATTTCTCTCTCTCGATGAAATGAATATTGATGTTTATATATATGTATATATATACTAGCGTTAACCCATGCTATGCATGAGATGAACATATATTATTGAAAATTTAATAATTTACATAATTTATTTAATAAATTAATATTTTTAGTAATGCGTTATAAAAACAAAAATGGATGTGGAATAGTAGATAATTTATATAATAAATTAACATTTTTAGTAATGCGTTATAAAAACAAAAAGGGATGTGGAATAGTAGAGAAGAGAGAACAAAATGTATGTTTATAAGAGATTTGAAATAAAAGACCTCGTGTGGGGAAGACTATCCTCTTACATTATAGCTACTAATTAACTAAAGGGAAACGCTACCCACAGCTACGCTTGCTGGTAGGTGACAAATCAACCTGGTCCTACCAAATACAGGTGGCCTTGGGCTGATTTGTCACCCATCAGCCAGTGGTTGTGGGTAACAAATTCCATTGATCAAAAGATATAAAACTAAAAAGAAACTAAAATCTTATTTCTGATTTCTTTTTCCCTTTTCTTTTTAATTTTTTATTTGGGTAACTGTTATAAAAAAAATCCATTGTAAAAGGATTTTGACTATCAATAAAATGAATTAAATTTGGTTTTAGAAAAATTCACAATAAAATCGAATAAAATACATAAGACTTGGTTTATGAATTCATTTTGGGTTTTTTGCAAATGTCAAAAAATCCAAGTTTTGTTCCAAATACGGGAGAAGCATATAAATAATATTGTGTCACACAATATACTGGTGTCCTATTATAAATTATATCAAGTACTTTAATTGCACTTAGATCTTATCAAATCTATATGGATTAAGTCCAACACAATTGTATGTAAATTAAGTATCTTTATTTAGATCTAAATGTAAATTTAAATTAACCGATATAAATTGGTGCAATAATAAAATCATAATGGGGATATATTCCAATCAAAATTGTATTCTAACTCAATGATTGTCAACCAAGCTTGCCTATTATAGAAGAAAAAAACAATCTATTTTGATTCCATGTGAAAGCATATTTGGTAAAATTAGGGAGGGATTTTAGGAATCTAATCCCTTCGAAAACATGGAGGATTTTTAGGAACAGATACAATGTGAGGGGAACAGGAGAATTGGTAATAAGAGAGAGATCTTAGGATTTTGCTTTTTTTCATTATTGTTATTTGTAAAAGGTTGTCTTAGTCAATTACAAGATATGTTATCATCTAGAGAGAGATTTTAGGAAATGATATTGTTTGTGTTTTTTCAAATTTGCAATTAAAGAGAGATTTCAAGAGTCAAAATTTAACCAAAGTTTATCAGAATTATTACTAACCCAACTAAGATACCTCAATTGGGTTGAAAAAATGCAACCTAATTTACGCCTCCCACCCAGTAACTCTTTTTCTGATTACACCAGTGACATTCCTCTTCGCTGGCGAGAATGAGAGGGAGATGAAAGACTCTCAGAATATTTTGAATATAATAACACACCGGACCCTATTGTATGTTTTCCGTATATATAAAGGTGATATAAATCATCATATACAAATGGACCTCAAGCAAACACAATGTAAAAAAAAAATGTAGATCATACATATTTCATTACCTTGCATATTTTATAGATACTATATTAGCATATCCATACTCATAAAAACGGATTCTTGAAGTATAAAATATTGTTTAACATTGGTAAGAAGTCTCACAATATTCTGAAGTTAAAAAAAGTGGTAATTTAAGAAAATACCTATTCCAAATTCAACAATAGTCAATCTATGAAAATTATTATTCCAATATTCTAATTGTGATTTGAATCAAAATTGTTTATAATTTAATGATAATAAATCAAGCTTATCTATCGTAGAACAATGTCTTCATCAGTCATTTTCGTTGATTTACCATACATAACAAGCACTATAGCAACTTAACGGGCAGAAAAAATTAACTAAAGTTACAATTTAATGCAAAAATTTTGAAAGAATTCCCAATAATTATGAGATGGGAAAATGGTTTAGGAGATTATGAAAACTAAAAAGTTACAGTGTGCGGCAACAGTTTCAAATAGGCAGAAATAGAAACCGGTCTGGAGGTTATTTATGGCATTCAAAATCAAGTGTATTTACTTATAATCGTGCATGGAGTTTATACTACCCCACATGAGTTGTGACAAAATAGTAGAATAACAATTATGCTATGAAATTGAACAAAATATCAATATAGATAAATTTGAATTCCTTGAATCATCCTCGCAACAACTAAAAGTGCTTTAATACATTATGAATAAACAAAAACGATGGCGATGGTAATGGAGTCTGCTTCTGATTAGCCGATAGGCCTAGTGGCTGGTTGTGATTTGCAAGAGGAGATAATGCTTGTTGCTGTTGACGGGGTTGCTGTTGTTGTGGCCGTGGCCATTGATTATCCTTAGAAATAGTAATCTTTTGGCTTAAATTGTTAGTTGAATAGTTAAATTTGGTCTTAATTTAGTATTCTAACCCCTAAAACGCGTTAAAACTCTTTTTGTACACTTTTTGCAGGATTTGGAGCTCAAACTAAGGCAAATGAGCAATCTTGAGCATGACCGATCGATCGACCGATCGATCGCCCGATCGAACGGTCCATGGAACGTTCGATCGGCCGATCGATCGGTGATCCTGCGATCGATCGGTGATGCTCTGTTCACCTTCTGCAGCAAACTTCAGAGAGGGCGTTTTTCCGATCGATCGGGCGTTCGATCGGTGACGTCGGAATCCTCACAACAGACGATACAGAAGCAAACTTCAGAGGGGTCGGTTTTGCGATCGATCGGGCGTTCGATCGCCCTGACCGTTCGATCGGGCGATCGATCGGCCGATCGATCGGTCGTACACCGATCGATCGGTGTGTACAGACTCTGTTTTTCTGCAGAGTATAAAAGCTTTTGTTCGAGACAAAAAGTGATATAGGGTATTTTCTGCAGCAGTTTGGACGGAAAGAAGGCTCCAAAAGTGGATTTTTGTTATCTTGTAAGGTTTTTTGTTAGATCTACTCTTAATGCTTTGTATTTATTGTCATTTATTGTTTTTGGATCATTGTAAGTGAATGTTTGTTATATATATGAAGTGAATGATTTTCTACATTTTCTAGCAACTTTCCATCATTTTCTTGGCACTTTCTCTCATTTTCTTGGCAACCAAACACTAGCTTTTTATAGTTTAATGGTAGATTTGTCTCTTTTTATGTTAGTTAACATGGATTCTAGTAGCTAAACACCCCTTGGATGTGGTTGTGAAGATCCACCAAGGATCTTCAAAGGGTTGAAAATGGGTTGTATGGACTTCAAAGTCATATCCTCAAAATTATATGGTTTCATTTGATTTAGTATGAGATTCATTAGAAAAACCTAGATTCATAACCCTTTGGTAATATTTATGCACAAATCAACATTTGGTATAGGTATTGCACATGTTTAAGGTTTGATTCTAGGGTACCAATTATATATTCTCTCTCTAGGCTCAATCAAACAAAACTCACATTTTTATAGCCGACATTTTCCGAATCAAGAATCCAAGGTGTGATTCTTGATTTGAGTTATAAAACCTCTCATTGGAAACCCTTGTTGTGAATTGGTGGATCAAAACAACCATGTCCAAGCTTTTCTCCTTAATCACATAAAACTAGCTTTTGTTGTTTTCTCAGAGTCACTAAATTATTGCATGAAGCATATAACCATCATCATCTCAAAACCAACATATTTTCGGTCTCTTTTATGTTAAGAATTTTCATTTGCAATCCATTAAGATAAGTACCCGTGCTAGTTGAGCTTTGTTGCTATATTTGCAGAATTCCCTTGGGAGAGAACGACACCGGATCCTCCGGTTTTACTACAAGCGCGACCTCCATGCCCTTGCGGTGTGGCTCCAGTTGAAGCACAACTGGAGGCGTGTCAAGTTTTGGCGCCGTTGCCGGGGAGTTCATAGGCAAAAGCTACACCGGACGAAAGCTAAGGATTGCGGAAGAAAATTGAAAAAAAAAAAAAAAAAAAAGAAGAGCAAGCAAAGAAAAAAAAAAAGCACACAAAAAGGGTGGATTTCATCACCACCCCCGAGGGAAGCATCTACGGGCTTCGGGCCCCGGTACACTCTCATTTCCCTTAAGGTGTTTTATTTTTAGGATTATTTTCTATTTCTTCTTTTCTCTAGTTTCTTTTGTTTGATATAGCATAATTGCATTGCATTTTTGTTAAGAAATTATCCCTCTTCGGGAGTATTTAGTGGAGTTAGGATAGTGTGTGAAAGTTTCAAATTGGTGGTACGCTTATTGTATGTGGAGATTGGAGGTACGGAGTTGAATTGAGAAAAAGCCGTTGTCCGGCCTAGAATTGAAAAAAAGCCGTTGTCCGGCCTAGGGAATTGTGTATGATGTGTTGAACGACCTTATCGGTCCAACCTTATGTGTGCATTCATTCTTGCATGTCATATTTCACGCGGGACGAACATCATCGCCTTGTGAGGATAGAGAGCATTGAGAGCACAAGCACATCTTCACCAACACCTAGCTTACCTTTAGTGGTCGACCTAGGTTTCATTCCAATGGCAAATCCCAATGAACCCGGCTTACCTAACATTCAACCCTTGCATCCAAATGTCCAAATCCACCCGGAAGGTCATGAGGAGTTTGAAAGAGGGAGCCATCATGGCGATGTGGCGGCTCCCCCTATACGGACTCTCCGGGACTACCTAAACCCACCAAGGCAAGCACCAACATCGTGCATTGTTTTCCCGCCCCATCACAACACTCTAAACATTAGGTCGGGAATGATGCAAATGTTGCCTCAATTCCATGGGATGGATTTGGAACAACCCTACATTTTTCTTAAGGAATTTCAGGATGCTTGTTCAATTGCTATGGACAACTCATGTCCAAGGGAAGTATTTTTGTTGAAACTCTTCCCATTTTGTTTGAAGGACAAAGCTAAGCTTTGGTTCAATTCCTTGCGACCTATGTCCATCCATTCTTGGGCTACTCTCCAAGGGGAATTTTTGAGCAAATTTTTCCCCGAAAATAGAACCGAGGCCATTCGAAGGCAAATTTCACAGTTTTCTCCTTTGTTGGGGGAAACTTTCTTTCAATGTTGGGAGAGGTTCAAAGACCTCTTAAATTCTTGCCCCCATCACGGTTTCGCCGATTAGCACGTCATCAACACATTTTATTCTTCTTTGACACCCCAACTCAAGCAATTTGTCGAGTCCATGTGTGCGGGGACGTTTTTTGATAAGCAACCCCATGAGGCATACGATTATTTTGATAACTTGGCAAATAAGGCTAGAGATTGGGCACTTACCGGGACCCAAAATCCCGAGGGTCGCTCAATCCAACAAGGGGTGGGAAGATATCAACTCAAGGAAGTTGATGATGTCAATGCTAGGGTGGCTACCTTAGCAAGAAAGTTAGAGGCTCTTGAGGTGAAAAAAGTTCAATCGGTAGAGAGTGAGGAGTTGAGGGAAGTATGTTGTCTTGTGTGTGAAACCTCGGACCATACCACCGCTTCATGCCCAATCATTCCGGGTGTGAAGGAGGCTTTGCACGGCCAAGTTAACGCAATTGGCCAATATTCAAGAGGAGGGGGTAACCCCTATTCAAACACATACAACCCGGGGTGGAGAGATCATCCCAACTTTGGGTGGAGGAACAATGAAGGGACTTCAAACTCCCACAACTATCAAGGAGGGTATCAAAACCCTCAATCATACCAAGCACCTCCACCTCCACAAGCACTTCCACCACAACATCCACCTCCACAAGCACTTCCACCACAACATCCACCTCCACCTTACCAACAAGCACCCATGCCCCAATTCCAAAATCAACCAAGGCCATACCAACCCCTCCATAGGAAGCCCATAGAGGACAATGTTTACCAACTTGCCAATGACATGAGGGGGGTTAGTTCAAGGGTTGATAAACAAGAAAAAGTGCTAGACCAACACTATAGGTTACTTGAGGACATCCAAAAGCAAATGTCTACGTTGACACAAGCTTTGACCCAAAATGTCCCAGAAAGATTCCCGGCTCAACCTCAAGCTAACCCGGCGGTGAGGCAAGTGCACATAACCGAGGGTAAGAGTGACCCTAGTACAAGTCATGACCAAGTGCAAGCCATAACCACACTTAGAAGTGGAAAGACCATTGATAAAACTATCCCACCTCGGGATGAGACTTCTAGGAAGAGTGTTGGTCAAGGAGAGAGAGAAAAAGAGAAAGAGGAAAAAGAGCCGAGAGAAGGGGGGGGGGGGGGGGACTTAGCCAATCCCATTGAGATTTTGAGTGAAAGTGAGAGGGATAAGAGAAGGGACATAGTCAAACATGCTCCCTTCCCGCAAAGGTTGACCAAACCAAAGAATGAACTTCTAAATGCGGAAATTTATGAAGTGTTTAAACAAGTAAAGGTCAACATCCCTATCCTTGATGCAATTAAGCAAATACCTTCTTATGCTAAGTTCTTGAAGGACTTATGCACTTTTAAGCGAAAGTTGCATGTCAAGGAAACTGCCATGATGAATGAAAACCAAAGTGCGATTTTGCAATGTAAAACCGTGCCGAAATTCAAGGACCCCGGATGTCCTACTATTTCTTGTACCATTGGGAACACCAAGATCGATCGTGCCTTGTTAGAGTTAGGGTCTAGTGTCAACCTTTTGCCCTTTTCAGTGTATAAGGAACTTGGCCTAGGAGAGTTGAGCCCTACTCGTGTTACCTTGCAATTGGCGGATCGTTCTATAAAGGTTCCAAGAGGTATCATCGAGGATGTTCTCATCCAAGTTGATAACTTTTGCTTCCCGATCGATTTCATTGTCCTAGACACCCAAACTGTTGAGAGTTGCATAGCTCACAACCAAATTCCTGTGATCTTGGGACGCCCTTTCCTAGCTACTTCCAATGCCATCATACATTGTAGGAATGGGTTAGTGAAATTGTCTTTTGGCAACACCACCTTCGAGCTTAACATCTTTTCGGTTGCCAAACAAAAGGGGGAATGTGAGGATATCCGGGAGGTAGATATCATAGAGAGCATAGTTCAAGAGCACTTTGAGCGGGAGAGTTTTGAGGACCCTTTGGAGAGGGCATTAGTGAGAAGTGAACCGCATGCTTCACTTGATAGTGAGGGCATGGTGTCAAGTGAATTGTCTCATTTAGAGGGTGCGAGAGAGGAGTGTTTACATGTGGGTAAATGGACCCCTTCTTTTGAACCCCTCCACCCTAGTGCCGAGAAACCGATTCCTTCGGAGGAAAAGCCTCCCATTCCCGAGAGGAAACCCTTGCCTTCCAATTTAAAATATGCATTTTTAGGGGATGGGGAGTCATACCCGGTTGTGATTTCCTCTAGCTTGTCTGGGAGCCAAGAGGAAGGGTTGATAGCGTTGCTTAGGAAACATAGAAAAGCCCTAGGATGGACTATCGCCGACCTTCATGGGATTAGTCCTCTTGTGTGCACTCACCGTATTTTTTTTAGAAGAGGAGGCTAAATCCATTCGTCAAATGCAAAGGCGATTGAACCCTAACATGAAGGAAGTGGTTAAAGGTGAGGTTTTAAAATTGCTAGATGCGGGTATCATTTACCCCATCTCCGATTCGAAATGGGTTAGTCCGACCCAAGTGGTGCTTAAGAAATCGGGTGTCACGGTGATAAGAAATGACAACAATGAGTTAGTGCCAACCCGTGTGCAAACCGGGTGGCGAATGTGCATTGATTATCGCCGCCTCAATAATGTGACCCGAAAGGACCACTTCCCTTTACCCTTCCTTGATCAAGTCCTAGAAAGGGTGTCCGGTAAGGCTTTCTATTGTTTTTTAGATGGATATTCGGGGTACAATCAAATCGATGTAGCCCTTGAGGATCAAGCCAAGACAACATTCACTTGTTCGTTTGGCACATATGCTTATAAACGTATGCCCTTCGGGCTATGTAATGCACCGGCGACATTTCAAAGGTGCATGATGAGCATATTTAGCGACATGATTGAGCAAATTGTCGAAGTCTTCGTGGATGATTTTTCCATATATGGGGATACTTATGAAGGTTGTCTTGGTAATTTAGGAAAAGTTTTGATGAGATGTGAGGAGAGTAACCTTGTACTCAATTGGGAAAAATGTCATTTTATGGTTACAAGTGGTATAGTTTTGGGGCATATTGTGTCGGTCGAAGGGCTTGAAGTTGATAAAGCAAAAATTGAACTCATTCAAAAATTGCCCGCCCCAACGTGTGTGAAGGAGATTAGATCATTTCTTGGGCATGCCGGTTTCTATCGGCGTTTCATTGAGGGTTTTAGTGCAATCTCTAGGCCCATGTGTCATCTTTTGTCCCAAGATGTTCCCTTTAAGTGGACATCTTCTTGTCAACAAGCTTTTGACAAGTTGAAGGGACTTTTGACCACCGCCCCAATCATTCGAGCACCCAATTGGTCTCTTCCATTTGAGCTAATGTGTGATGCTAACGACTATGCCGTGGGGGCCGTCCTAGGACAAAGAGTTGACAAGAAGCCATATGTCATTTATTATGCTTCTAGAACTCTCAATGAAGCTCAAATCAACTATACCACAACCGAGAAGGAACTCCTTGCGGTGGTTTTTGCACTTGATAAATTTAGGTCTTACTTGATTGGGTCATTGGTCATTGGTCATCATCTACACCGACCATGCGGCCCTAAAGTATCTCCTCACAAAACCCGATGCAAAACCGCGCCTCATTCGATGGATACTTTTGCTCCAAGAATTTCATATTGAAATGCGTGATAAAAAAGGGGTTGAAAATGTAGTTGCGGACCACTTGTCTCGGTTTCCCTTAAATGGGCAAGCCATGGACCCAACCCCTATCAAGGAGCACTTCCTGGATGAGCATCTCATGCATGTGAGTGCCGTTGAGCAAGTTTCAATCCCTTGGTTTGCGGACATTGCGAACTTCCTTGTCACCGGTGAGGTTCCTTCCACATGGTCATCCATTGACAAGCGTAAATTCTTCCGGAATGTGGGCTATTTTTCGTGGGATGATCCCCACTTGTTTAAGTATTGTCCGTACCAAATCATTCGTCGGTGTGTCCCAAATCACGAATTCCAACAAGTGATAGAATTTTGTCACTCTCATGCTTGTGGAGGACACTTCTCCTCCAAGAAGACCACGGCCAAAATTTTGCAATGTGGGCTTTATTGGTCCACCATGTTCAAGGATGTACATACTTTTTGTGTAGCTTGCGATAGGTGCCAACGGTTAGGAACACTTTCTAAGAGGCACATGATGCCTCTTCACCCCATCACTATTTTGGAAATATTTGATTGTTGGGGGATCGATTTCATGGGACCGTTTCCTAACTCGTTTGGGTACCTTTTTATTCTTGTTGCGGTAGATTATGTCTCAAAGTGGGTGGAAGCAATTGCCACCCGAAGCAATGACCACCAAGTGGTCTTGCGGTTTTTGAAAGAGAACATTTTTTGTAGGTATGGCATGCCTCGTGCCATGATAAGTGATGGCGGTTCACATTTTTGTAATAAGCCCTTTGCGTCTTTAATGCGTAAGTATGGTGTGGTCCATAAGGTTGGATTACCTTACCATCCTCAAACGCAAGGGCAAGTTGAGTTGGCCAATCGGGAAATTAAGCGCATTCTAGAGAAAACCGTCAATCCAAATAGGAAAGATTGGTCTCTTAGATTGACCGATGGGTTGTGGGCATACCGCACGGGCTATAAAACCATTCTTGGCGCATCACCCTATAGACTTGTGTACGGGAAGGCATGTCATCTTCCCGTCGAAATTGAGCATAAAGCATATTGGGCGATTCGTCAATGTAATGAGGATATTGATGTTGCGGGTACCCACCGAAAGCTCCAACTCAATGAGTTAGATGAACTCCGCAATGATGCATTTGAAAATGCAAAAATTGCTAAGGCCCGGATGAAACACTTTCATGACCAACATATCATTCGAAAAACTTTCAAAGTTGGCCAAAAAGTGTTATTGTATGATTCACGCTTGCATCTCTTTCCGGGCAAATTGCGGAGTAAGTGGGCCGGGCCATACATTATTAAAGAAGTCTTTCCCCATGGAGCCATTGAGGTGCAAAACCTCACGAATGGCTCGGCATTTAAGGTAAATGGCCAGCGGCTAAAGCCGTATTTTGAGACGTTTCAAGGGGAGTTGGACTGTGTGGATCTCATCGATCCACCATCCTTTGAGTGACATTAGCTTGTCGTGTTTCATAATTTAGGAGTAGTTCTTTTGTTTTTCTTTTTCTAGGTTTCCTTCTCTTTTCTTTTGGTAGTTAGTTGTGTACATTTGTATTCCCGAGAGTCCCGCCCTCCCCGTTGTTCTTTTCCTATTCCATTTTGTTCATGCCTTGAGGTCATGGCATGATTCCAGTTGGGGGGGGCACCATTTGCATGATTCTGTGAACCATTCTGAGAATTTCTACAGAACTTCAGAGAAGCTGTTTTTGCGATCGATCGGTGGGCCAAACCGATCGATCGGCCGATCGATCGTGTACGTTGCGATCGATCGGGCGATCGATCGGCGAAGACTGCGATCGATCGAGGTTGTTACCGCACCGATCGAAAGGGAGCGGTATCGATCGATCGGCCGTTCGATCGGTGGCGCTCCATTTCGATCGGTCCGCGAGGCGATCGATCGGTTCAGGGGGCCGATCGATCGATGGCCGAGTTCTCTATATAAAGGCCACTGTTCACTGTTCATTTTCATTTCACTCGCGTTTACTTGAGAGTTTAAAGAGTCTGTTTGTCTGTCGGAGCAGCGAGGCCCTGCCAGCTCACTTTGGTGGACATTGTCTCGTCTGTTCACAGTTTTCTGCGCTTCGAGAGGTACTCCTTCCGCCGATCTTTGTCCATTCTTTTCATTTCGAGCTGTACTTAGCTTTGTAGAGAGTTATGGTCGAGACTAGGAGTTCTGAGGGTACAGCTGGGGCGGGGACTTCTCAGACTCTGGCCCAGTTCCAGCAGCTCCAGCGTGAGCATGCTAGGAGGGAGAGAGAGGGAGAGTATGATTCCACTCGCTTCCGGGGGAGGGATCAGGAGCGAGAGTTTGGACGGGTGTGGAGCGCCCGTAAGATAGTAGGTGAGAGGCGTTGGATAGTGAGTCAGTTTGATGCTGAGCCATATGGTTGGCTCCAGCCTTTGACCGACCGCCGGTGGTTGGGGTTAGCTTCTTTTAGGGGCCAGTACTCAGCCACCCTCGTGGCAGAGTTCATGGCTAACATTTCATCAGACCCCGTTGGTGGCGACAGGCATATTCTTCGCTCTTGGGTTCGGGGTAGGGATGTTGTTATCACCCCAGACTCCTTTGCTGAGCAGTTTGGTATACCGAGGGTTGCTAACCCTCAGTTCTCTTATGATGGGGAGCATCCACCATCTCATGAGGAGATGTGCGCTGAGATTTTAGCGCCGGGAGAGTCCTGGACCGCTTCCCAGATCAGGATTAGGCAGATTGCTCCCAGATACCACCCGCTGTTCCTTTGGACTTGCTATTCGATCTTTCCACTAGGGAGGACGGTGGAGTGCAGTAGGATGTGGGGGCAGTTGATGTGGGCTATTGGCACGGGCAGGACTATTGACTTGCCCCACTTCATGTATATGGCATTGTGGGCCGCGACTCAGGTTGCTACTCCCCAGTCCAGCGTCCCTTTTGGTTGTTTTTTGACAGCGAGGATTAGGGCGGCAGGGGTTAGTGTTGCGGATGTTGTACTGCTCTCCTCTTCGACTGATATAGACTGGAAGACGGAGAAGAGAGCGGCAGGGCAGTTGTCGAAGAAGGGGGGGTCAGCTAGTTCGGCTCACTCGTCTTCTCAGCAGCCGGCTTCTCAGACTCAGGAGGAGACCCAGTCAGGGGAGCAGCGGCAGGATCAGCCAGTGCAGGCTCAGACTCAGGCTCAGGCTCAGGAGGAGCCAGCTCCGGGGACGTTACTTCAGACTTTGGCAGCTATTCAGGAGCAGCTGACCGCTCAGCAGGCAGAACGCCAGCAGTGGCAGGCCGACGTTATGGCTAGATTAGATCTTTAGGACACTGCCATTGCCGCACTTCAGGGTCAGCTGATTGACATTCAGCAGCAGCAGCAGCAGCAGCAGACCCAGTCCACTCGACTCCAGGAGATTATCCAGCACCTTGGCCAGCCTCCTCCGGATGATGGAGACCTCTTTTCGAATCTTCAGATAGATTAGATGCATTACGCACTTTATAGCATTTCATTTCATATGATGTATCTAAATCTTTTTTATTATAGTGGATGTATTTATTTTTGAGCTGTTTGTATAGTGATCTTTCTTATTGTGGCATACCCTTTTTGTATACATTTGTTGTGTTCTCTTGTCTTTTTCGTGTATATTTTTGGCAGTTCAGTTACAGGTGTACTTTTTGATTGATACCCATATCGCATGTATTGTTCCAACCGAGGTAATGGGTATTGTATGATATTCATATCGCCCTTTTCTATAACTTGACACCTTAGCTATGCCCTTAATTGTTGATATCATTTCTTTTTGGATTTTTTGTGATGGAGGTGTCAAGATTGTTTCAAATAAGTACCATACCATGTTTTTGATTAAATTTGAGTTGATGATTAACCCACCTTAGAGATTATGATACATTGCAAGTTTTTGGCATAAAATCATTATAAGAGACAATTCACATTGTTGCGCACTAACATGTTATGTGATGCCGTGTGTTTCATTCTTATGCATGCATGTCCTTATAAGGTGGAGATTTTTACCGTGTGAGCTTTAGAGCCTATTTATCGCCTTTGAAGAGTGAATCACATTTATTCAAGATTATTTTTGTTGATCCTCATTCATTGAATAGCTTCATTATTTCTTGATGTTGGTTTACATGTTCGAGTGTTATATAGATTTATTGACCCCTTATACACTTTTGAAGTTTTGATTTGTTGTATTCTTCGGATTCTAAACACATAGGCCATTTCATTCCATTGAGCCATTCCATGTGTATTTTTCTTCTTTTTAATATCCATATGCATGTGCATAAGTTTAAAGAGTGTCAATGCCAATAGATATATTACTCTTATTTTTGTAAAGTTGGAGGTGTATGGAGTTGAAGAGTAAAAAAAAAAAAAAAAAAAAAAAAATTAAAATTACATACATACAAAGAAAGGGATGAAAAGGAGTGTTCAAAAAAAAAAAAAAAAAATCAAATACAAAAGAAGTGAGGTGAAGGAAGATAGTGAAAGTGATTCAAAAGAGTGGAAATGTGGAAGTGAATATCATTGATCATCATGTGTAATGTGCATGCATATGTTGAACCCTTTTTCCATTTTCTATCCTCTTACATGGCTCTTCTCTCATTCATCACCCTTATGGCCTTGATATCCGAAGATACATGAATCTTTAATTCAATTGTGTATGAGGCATTTATGTCAATTTTCTAGATTATGCTTAAGCTGTAAATATTCCTTCATGAAGCTATGCCAAGACGATACACTTACAATTTATTCGTCTTTGGTTTTGGAATTGCTCTACTTGCATGGTTTATACATTTACTCGTTAAAAGAGCTTTCCATTGAGGGACCTAGAGCGTTCATGTTTAAAGTTGAGTGTATGCCTTGTGAGACTTGGATCGAAGCATCGAGGACATAATTGTACGAGTTTTGAATCATTAGGGTCATATGTCATTGGTAGTACGCGTCGATATGTTTTGTTTCTTCCATGCTTTATGTCTTTACCTTGCTTTGGTTCACAACCTAGGTGGATGGAGATTTGACTTGAATAAGATTAATGCATGTATATATTTTTGTTTTCCTCTCATACTTTGATAGGGACTATCAAAGGTTTAGTTGGGGGGTGTTGATTACCCTTAGAAATAGTAATCTTTTGGCTTAAATTGTTAGTTGAATAGTTAAATTTGGTCTTAATTTAGTATTCTAACCCCTAAAACGCGTTAAAACTCTTTTTGTACACTTTTTGCAGAATTTGGAGCTCAAACTAAGGCAAATGGGAAATCTTGAGCATGACCGATCGATCGACCGATCGATCGCCCGATCGAACGGTCCACGGAACGTTCGATCGGCCGATCGATCGGTGATCCTGCGATCGATCGGTGATGCTCTGTTCACCTTCTGCAGCAAACTTCAGAGAGGGCGTTTTTCCGATCGATCGGGCGTTCGATCGGTGACGTCGGAATCCTCACAACAGACGATACAGAAGCAAACTTCAGAGGGGTCGGTTTTGCGATCGATCGGGCGTTCGATCGCCCTGACCGTTCGATCGGGCGATCGATCGGCCGATCGATCGGTCTTACACCGATCGATCGGTGTGTACAAACTCTGTTTTTCTGCAGAGTATAAAAGCTTTTGTTCGAGACAAAAAGTGATATAGGGTATTTTCTGCAGCAGTTTGGACGGGAAGAAGGCTCCAAAAGTGGATTTTTTTGTTATCTTGTAAGGTTTTTTGTTAGATCTACTCTTAATGCTTTGTATTTATTGTCATTTATTGTTTTTGGATCATTGTAAGTGAATGTTTGTTATATATATGAAGTGAATGATTTTCTACATTTTCTAGCAACTTTCCATCATTTTCTTGGCACTTTCTCTCATTTTCTTGGCAACCAAACACTAGCTTTTTATAGTTTAATGGTAGATTTGTCTCTTTTTATGTTAGTTAACATGGATTCTAGTAGCTAAACACCCCTTGGATGTGGTTGTGAAGATCCACCAAGGATCTTCAAAGGGTTGAAAATGGGTTGTATGGACTTCAAAGTCATATCCTCAAAATTATATGGTTTCATTTGATTTAGTATGAGATTCATTAGAAAAACCTAGATTCATAACCCTTTGGTAATATTTATGCACAAATCAACATTTGGTATAGGTATTGCACATGTTTAAGGTTTGATTCTAGGGTACCAATTATATATTCTCTCTCTAGGCTCAATCAAACAAAACCCACATTTTTATAGCCGACATTTTCCGAATCAAGAATCCAAGGTGTGATTCTTGATTTGAGTTATAAAATCTCTCATTGGAAACCCTTGTTGTGAATTGGTGGATCAAAACAACCATGTCCAAGCTTTTCTCCTTAATCACATAAAACTAGCTTTTGTTGTTTTCTCATAGTCACTAAATTATTGCATGAAGCATATAACCATCATCATCTCAAAACCAACATATTTTCGGTCTCTTTTATGTTAAGAATTTTCATTTGCAATCCATTAAGATAAGTACCCGTGCTAGTTGAGTTTTGTTGCTATATTTGCAGAATTCCCTTGGGAGAGAACGACACCGGATCCTCCGATTTTACTACAAGCGCGACATCCGTGCCCTTGCGGTGTGGCTCCAGTTGAAGCACAACTGGAGGCGTGTCAGCCATGACTCTGTCCAATAATAGTGCCACCAATTGTATGGTGATTAGTTGATGGCAACGAATTGAACACTTCAATAGATAAGCTCTCTTCATTATTTAGCAAAACAAAAAGAGGAGAAAACATGAAAAAAAAACTTTCTTTTCTCTCATTGCTTAGTGAAACAAAAATAACAGAGAGCACCATTGAACTCAATTAATTTCTTCGGGCTTCTCAGCGACTAAATAGAGCATAAAGTCAGATCACATATACCAATCATGAAAAAGCTTAAAAATGAAAGAATAAACAGAATGCTTGGGTACAAAGAGAGTTTACCTGCATGATCATCATGGCCTAGATGCTCATAGTCCCATTACAAAGCTAAGAAGAAAACAATGAAGAGATCCAAATAGAAAAGCAAAGAAGGAGGAGAGAGAGAGAGAGAGAGAGAGAGAGAGAGAGAGAGAGAGAGAGAGAGAGAATGCAAGTATTGTAGGTAAATAAAATGATAGAAAAACGTAAGAAAATCAAATTCATACACAAACAAAGAAATCTAATTTAATAAATTACCTCTATCAGATTGTAGGTGTAGTGATAAGCCATGAAAGAGATAGTGTTAAGTTTTTGTCAAACTTTTTGTAATGGAGAGTTCCTTCTCTACTACTTTGGCATAAAATATGTAAAACCACATGCAGTACATGTATATAGGAATGGATTATAAATGCATATACCTATGCTATATATAGAGCGTTAACGCATTGTTATTGCTATATATCATCTTTTTATTTTATTTTTTTATGTTTGATTGATTTGTTTCACTAAAGATTTTGCTTCCTTTAGTTCTTTTTTTTTTTGGTTTCCTTGTTAGAATTTAACTCCTTTAATTACTATTTATAATTAAAATTTTAATTTAATTATTTTTTTGTTTTGTTTTACTTTCCTTTATAAGAGAGAGAAAGAGAAGTCTGATTGGTTAAATGAGCTAAGCGTGCCATGTGACTTCTTAGAAAATTAGAATTTTTAGAAAAATAGGAATTGATTTTTGGAGTCCTGTGAGTCTTCCACCACATTTGCATATATAAATAGTATAGATGTGTGTGTATGACGTGAGATGAAGCAGTGACGCTTAATTGTTTAAATCTTTTATAAAAAACGATTTATTTGTTTAATTATACACGTAAGAGTAGTTTCTCAAATAATATTGCACTAACAACCCAACATATCTCTTTGGGCTTTTGCTTGATCCTATTGTATGAAATGGAAAATAATAAATACCTATTCTTATCTATTTATTTATAAAATTAAATATATTTATAACATAATTATGACATCACGGTTTGATTCTCGCTAACCTAACGGTTGAACCAGTGATTCGTGATTCGATCATTTTTCGATTTGCTCAACGGTTTAGTTTTTAAAACATTGACTACATCAACGTTTTAAAAATTAGATCAGATCAATCTGTTGAACCATCAACCGGTCAAAGAAATAGTCCAATAAGTTCTCTAAATCTATTTTAGTTAAAATTCGGTCAAACCCAACAAAAACCGATGTTCAAATAAAACTTATTGTTGGACCATCTGGTTTAATTTTTAAGGTAAAATTAAGTTTTAATTTTAAAATTTTAGGTTTTAAGTATCAAAATTAGTGTAGAAAAAATAAAACATCTTTTATTACTATTAATAAATTAATTAATAACATAATTATGACATCACGAGTCAATAAAAATTAACCCGACAATTGAATTAGTGACCTGTGATCCGATCACTTGTTTGGTTTAACTGTTCGATTTTCAAAACAATGAACTGCATCAGGTAGTTGTTAGTATTATTTTGACTTTTCAATGACATTATCACCAATCACTTCCTAAAGTTCAGTTCTTTGTTCTGCTCTTTTCCCTATTGGTTTAAAAAAAAAAACAATTTCCTAAAAAATTCTTAAAGTTAGATTCAATCTCCGTAGGTTCACACGAGGCCAAACCATTGTTTTAAAAATCGGATCGGATCAGTCGGTTGAACCGGAAAAATCAGGACGGGTTAGGTAACGGTTCGGTTAACCCTTAAAATCCATTTTGATCAAAACCCGTCAAACCCAATCAAATCCGGTCAAACCCGTAGTTAAACCGTAACCCGGTCATTAAACTCGGTAATTGAACTGGTCGGTTTAATTTTTAAGATAAAATTTTAAATTTTAAGTATTAAAATTAGTGTAAAAAAATAAAATACATTTTATTACTATTAATAAATAAATTAATGACATAATTATGACATCACGAGTTAATAACGTTTGACCTGACGATTAAATCAGTAACCCGTGACCCAACCTCTTTTCCGATTCGCTTAACGGTCTGATTTTTAAAACATTGGGTCACACTACGAAGTCCCCTTCAAAGAAACATTGCACAATGCCTTTAAATGAAGGTTTCAACGACTGCGCCCACGTGAGCTTTCTCCCTGGCTTCTCGCTTAATTCCGCCCACGTTTATTAAACGATAAATGAGTACTCAGTGGGTTAATGGCCTTAAAAGGAGGATTATTAAATTGTTCATCAAATTTGACGTGCATTTCACACTCTTTAACTGCCAATACATTGCTTTCTTTTCTTAATTCTATATGATTAATTAATCTACTAAGGCGCGGAAACAGATTTGAGTATGAAAGATCCACCCAAAAAGCGAATAATCCATTGTTTTTTTTACCGGTATCGCCACGTGGCTTATGTATGATAACCCCTCATGAATAAGAGGCAATCGAGCAAAGCGTCAATTATGTTAGAGAGTACTCCCCTTTCTCTAATTATCTTGTGTATTATTGTACAAAAAGAGGATCAAAATAAGAAATTTAGATATAACACACTCACACACTCAAATTCACATTTTAATGGATTGTTTAAGTGTTTGGTTTTGTTAAAAAAAAAAAAAAAATTAGATAGAACTTTTGACTATTTCGTACGCATCAGAACTATGAAAAAATAAAATATTCAAAAAAATATTGTCTTGAATTAGGATATTCTTGTTATTTTATTGGTTACTTCTAATAAGTTTTTCGCCATCCATAAGATTCATTAAAATCTGGTTGAAGCACCTGCCACAGTCATCAATATTTTGTCAAGTATTTGATGTATTATGTTAGGATCCTTATATTATTATTATTGGTCCTTTTCTTTTGCTTTTTCAAATTTTTTTGGTCAAATATCATTTTGTCCTCTCAACTTTATCTCAATTTTTAATGTCATATTTCAATTTTTATATTATTGAACCCTCTAATTTTTAAAAGTGCATGTGGTGCAATACTGAGATTTAGGTAATGGTGGCCATGAGCGTGATGGCCCACTAAGCCTATCCAAGCCACTCATCATTTAAAGAGCTCATGAATTTTCTAAAGTCGGTTATGATTAATGAGCAGACTTGAAAAATTTATCTAAACCCCGTGTGGCCCGCCTCAAAATATATGTATAACAATGCATTGCTATATTTTAATATATTGTATGTATTTAAATTTAGGTTATTTAGCTTTGTTTGTCGAGAAGAAAACTATATATCAAAAAGTTAATTACAGGGTTTTATCACTTAATTTTTAATCAATAAAGACACACGAACCACTTTAATAAACACATCATTTACATTCAATTCGTTACATAAATTTTTTTCTTTAAAATTTTTTGGATTAAATGTGTGAGCTTGGGCATCTAATTATTATATTGAATAGGCATAGAATTTAGTTTTATGCCCAATTGGCATTTTATATAGTGTAGGTCTCGCCCAAATCCCACTTGGCCGTAAATAACAAAACTAAAGGATTAATTAATTGTATTTGGCCATATCAACTATGACTTCTTATACCTCTTCAACAAAATATCATTACATTGTCATCCCTTAAACTGCTAAAATTTAAATTTATATAAACATTATTAACAGTACAATTTGGCACTTTTTAACATTTCTAGTCAGATGCAATATAATTTATTTTTCCTTTGATTGACAAATGTTCCAAATATACTCTTGATATTGGTGAGGGCAATAAGTTGTGGTCAATAAAAATAAAATTTTTTGGTCATTAATTTTCTAAGGTCTTTGAGAGGCTCACAACCTTTTGATAGCGATATAAGTCTCACTTTCTTTTTTCTTAACAGAATAATATACAACTTTGGCGAAACAAGCCCTTAACGTTGAATTTTTATTATTTAGCATGTATTTTTTTCCCCTTTTTGTAAGCTATATTGTGATCGAACTTAAATTCTTTTATCAGGATTGACAAAAGCAACTAATTACCAATTAACAGAGAATGTCAATAGCAGTCTTGTCCATATTTATACACAACGGTATTAAAATGTAGCTAATTTATGTGAAAATCGCTAAATTTCGATTTTAGAACAGTTGGTTGAATTCGTCAATTTGAACCGGTCAACATGCAAATAAAAAATTCAGTTGAGAAGTCAAAATATCCAAAATGAAATTGAGATTTTGAATATGGGAAAAAATGACATTAATATGGTTCTAGAATTTAACTAATTTTGCAAAATACAGTAAAAATATATATATATACAAAAAGTTAAAATTTTGGATCTTCAAAATAAATGCTAAAACTAAAATGGATGAAAGGAAAATCATGTTCATACACAATGTCATGTGAATGACCCTGGTGTTAGGTTGTAAACCGGGTGTTTGGGTCAACTTGTGCACACATCGACTAATTTTTAGGCATGTGCAGTGTCTCCATTCCACACAAATTGCGGAATTACAGGGTTGAAGTCCTTGAAAGTCGGTCCAATGAATTAATAGCTCCTAAAAAGTTTTGAACTTGAGATTTTAGAAGGAACAGACTCCAAGTTTCAAGTCTTGACCACTAGGTAGGGGTGTACATGAGTCAATTTGATTCGGGTTGGTGGTTAACCCAGAACTGAACCGATCTTCATTGGTTTAAGGATTTTGAACCCAAGACAGAACCAATCATCATATGGAATTGAATCGAACCAACCCGACTCGGCTCAGTTTGGTTTGGATCAGTTCTACAGTTTTGGGCAAGCCAGGTTGAGTTGGGTTGGGTTAGGTTGGGTCAGTTCTACCTATACAATATTACTTAAGCCATTACAGAAATACAAAATTATCAATATTGAAATCAACCATGTAAATAATCTACCAAATTAAGTATAACGACAAGTCTTTAATATTAAAACAATCACAAACAAGAACACACTACTATTTAAACATTAAAACTAATATAAGCCAAGCCAAAGACAAAGCACCAGTCAGACACACAATTATGTTCATACTGTTCTAGGATAATCAAATAATGATCCAACATTCAAATTACAACTCTATAAAAAAAAATTAGATAGATGAAATTCAGCATAATATTAACTCTTAAAGTCAGCCTCCATTCCTTCTTCTCTTCATCACCAGATTCACTACCAGTGAAATTGAAAAACAAAAATTAAAATGATGTTAGTATACAAATGATTGCATATGAAGAATTATAGTGTGGCAAACTTATCTCAATTGACACAAGTCAAGCTTATCTTACATTGATTGCGTCTTGAATAAACAAAATAACCAAAGATTTTTTTGTCATATACAATAATGAAACTACACAATGATGGAAACACAATCTCACTCTAGGAATTAACAACCCATCAACAGATTTTAGCTTCATTGCTCAACATATCAAGTTTTAAGCAGCATCTCTTAAAATATGTAATCTAGAAAAAGGTAGACCTAATCTGCATACCTACTAAAACGGCATGGTAAATATCTTCTATAATATTATATACACTGACGTTAGAAACCATAATCTCAACAAGCCTCTTGCACCTTAAAATTCAAACTAGAAGTAGAACCTGAATGGTTGCTTAGAAGCGCCACGAACATATTATTAAACTCCAAGAACATATATAATCCAAACTTGAACAATGCTAAGCATGTTTACAGTAAACCAAAGAGTTCAAATGTGCTCCTACATCCTCAAATCAAGGCAGATGAAAATGTTAAGCAGCACAGATGATATACTAAACCTTTGACCAGGCTAACAAGTTACTCAAAGCACAACGGGACGAGCTAGTCATCTATTTGTATTTCATTTGTTTTCTTTTTCCTCTTTGAAACTTTACATTTAGCAGCTAGTTTGACAAGAATTTAAAAAATTTAAGCCCATAACAAATTATTACAAAAAACACACAAGATAATGATGAAGTAAGAAAACAATGCATACGTTGTAACAACTGCCCTTTCCATTTTCTTAAGATAAGATAGAAGCATTTAATATTCCACCAAAAGCTTCATGATCCTTTGTTATAGTTGAAAATATAACAAACAAGAGATAATTAAAAAATTTATTTACAATAATTTAAAAGGTCTTACTTGACCCAAGATCTTCAAGCTCATCCAACTTTTTCTCAATATCAATTGGTATGGAAGAAGCACACAACTAATTTTGGATGCAAATCAAGCACCATCTAACACAAATCCATTTCTTTTAGAAATCTTTTTTTTTTTCAAGTATGCAACAATAGTATCATTGGAACTAGCATTATCAACTGTGATTGTGAAAACTTTTTCTATACCCCATTGAAGCATGCATGACTCAATTGCTTGACTAATTGCGGCACCTTTATGACTATGAATTACACAAAATTTGAGAATTCTTTTGTGTAATTTCCACTCTATCAATATAATGCGCTGTGAGACATATGTAACTTATGGTTTGCAAAGAAGTCTACAAATCTGTGGTAAGACAAACTCTTACAACTGAACTAGCCAATACTATAAAAGTATCGAAACTCTTCACGTTCCACAAACTTGAAAGGCAACTCATTTATGATGATCATCCTAACAAGTGCTTTTCTACGTAATTCTTGTTCAAATTTCCAATTAACAAGTTGGTTTTTCCCTTTTAGACCACTATTTTGGAAACTCAAAATCTTTTTTTTTTTTTTGTCCACAGTATTGCCAAGATACAATTTACAACTTCACAAGTGTTTTCATAGAGTTCTTGTGCCATTAAAATTAATGCATGAATATACTTTACCACAATAATTGCATTGTGCCCTATCAGCCTTGCCACCACCCTCTTTCTCTAATTTAATAAAATGATCCCAAATATCAAATTTTGCAAGTTTTTTTTTGCTTACCTGTAGCTCTAATACAGCATTGTTTGCAAAAATTAGCGGTTGAGCAATTGACTTGCTAGTGTCGGCCATACTAACACCTACAATAAATAAATAAATAAACAGAGTTAGCACTTAGCAGCATATATACTGGTTTTTATGGTAAAAAAAAATAAAATAGAACCAAAGTATAGAACTTGAAAAATAGAAGATTGCACTCCACAGTGCCTCCATCACACATAATTTTTGCTGGAAATGGATACCATGATTACTTGAAAAGTATCAATTTATAAGTTGATAAATCATGATTATATTGTTGCTTTTATAAAGGGAAAAGAGCTAGATAAGGAATTTATTCACTGGTATGACATTGGTGTTCACTTTTGGAATGGCTGAATATTTATCTAAGCAAAATATTGATAAGGGTAGTCAATAATTCATATCCTCTTGCTTCTAGCCAGAGTTCTGTAGAGATGAGAACCCTTGCACCTAAATTGATCTAGTCTTTCTGGATCTGTATAAACTGGACTTCAGTTTGACCTTGCTTATCATCCTTCAATTTGAAAGCATGTTTGGCTTCAAAAACATTTGAGACAGACCTTTCAAGTTTGCAAACAAAATTTTCCTTTGGATGATAACAAAATTTTCCTTTGGTTGAACTAGATCAATTTAGGGGCCAGGGTTCTCATCTCTTCTATGTTTACTATTAATTTCCTTGAAACTTAGAAGTGATATAAATGATAAAATGGGCGATGGAAACAATTAGGTATTTATTTCGTTGTTCATGCTACAATAAACTTAATAAAGTCAGGTCCTTCAAACTTCAAAGTGATAAACTAGTAAAATTTGGGAAACAATTCTTTAGAAATTAAGTTTTTCCAAAGAAAAAGAAGTAATCCCAGAAGAAGCAAAAGAAGAAGAATCAAACACACACACACATAGAGAGAGAGAGAGAGAGAGAGAGAGAGAGAGTTACTTGATAATGATAACTGATGAGATTTGAAGAAGAGAGGGAGAGATGATCGGTGATTCAGTGAATAAATACTATGTAATAAATGATGATGATGAGAGCGAACTCAGTAAAATATCAAACAGAGAGAGAGAGAGAGAGAGAGAGACTTGATATCGCTGATGATAAGAGTCGAAGAAGAGGGGAAAAAGTTTGGTGATTAGGTAGTACTGAGTACTCAGTGGTACTCCTTATTAAATGATGGCACGTGTAGGTGAATACATCATCAACCTAAGTTAGTAGAGCAGTGAAGAGATTTTTAAGAAAAAAATACAATTTGACAAAATTTGATAGTATTTTTCTTTAAAAGTCTATTCGCTACTCCTCAATCTCAGATTGTTGAAGTATTCACCCACCATGTGTCACCATTTAATTAGAATTATCACTAACTACTCAGTACTACCTGATCACTAAATTTTTTTTTCAAGAAGAGGGAGAGAGGTGAGCGGCGTAGTTTGTGGTTCTGTGAGATAAAACCCTAATCTCACTTGTTTATATGATTTGAGCAATATTAAGGTGTTAGAGAGTGCATTGTATTGTATGGGATCGGTTTTAAGATTAGGTCTAGATTTGGTCCAATTTTAGGTTAATTCTAGAACAAAAAATTATTAATCTGAGTATCAAATCGAACTGCTCGATTTACTAAATTTTCAAACCAATGACCTCCTAAAATCGAACCAAATCAATCAAAGGAGACTAGATTGATGCGGTTGTCGGTTTGTTTGAGTTTTTGTACGCCTCTATCAACAAGTCAACCTTTAGGGTTGTGCACTTAAATTGTATCTTTTTAACTTAGAAAAGAGAAAAGAAAAGGTCACATCACATTAATACACGAGTTAGATAGCTTTCAGTTATATACTCACAAAGCTCTCATTCCAAAGAATGCGCTACAACTATACAATCCTTCTATCATCCTTGCATGCGCATATAAAAAGACATGTTTCGGATATATATCAAAATATTTCTTAGGGTTAAAAAAAAAATCAAATGGAATGGTAGTATCCTAATTTTTAAGTATTATATTTAATATATATATATATATATATTCAGTTTTGGATGGACGCAAACGAATACAAAACTGGACGCAAACGAATAAGTGTTATCTAGTTATCCTTTGTCCAAGGATTTTTCCTGTTTTTTTTTTTTGTGATTCATCGAAATTGAAAACACAGAGAAACACAAAAAACAAAATAGGGGATTAGCCCCTTACATAGAAAGTTTACACCATCTCAGCTATCAAAAAGGCTCTGATTTGCTCAAGAGGGTCTTCTACCGCCATAAGGTGTTCACTTTGGTTAACACCAATATCGGCCATGGCATCTATACAATTGTTACCTTCATGCCAGATATGCTTGAGGACGCAATTACATCTTTGGAGTAGTATTCTAGAATCCTCCACTAGAGCTTACAAGGAAAAATACTGATTGATTCCTGCCTTCATCATGTTCACTGCCTTTTCAGAGTCAGTCTCAATCTCCACTTCCTTCAATTCTTTCTCCAGGATGATGGTGAGCCCTATGTAGATACCCCAAATTTCGGTTTGAAGGCTTGTGTTGTGTAGCAGCTTCTCGTAGAATCCGAGCACCCATGCACCTCTTTCATCTCTAAGGACTCCTTCATAACCAGCAGGGCCAGTTCCCTCTAGTGCTCCCATCGGTATTTAACTTCAGTTTACCTGCAACAGGGAAACACCATTTAGTGAGAACAGGAGCATTGGTTTAATGTGTCTTGAAAAGCCTCCAATATCTCAAGAGAGAATTTCCTAATAAGTTCTATACTCCTGTGCATGATAAGCCCCTAATATCTTGAAGGAGAATGAAGTTAGACCCGTGTGGAAGTTAGGAATAAATGCAACGTTATCTCCACAATGGGTTATAGCCATAAAGAAGAACAAAATTGTCTCGTGGGGGTGAGTCCTAAGAATAAAATCCTCATTTAGCAATATAGCCCATTTTGAAGATAACTTCCATTAAACTAGAAGTTTTGAGGGTAGGATTTAGCCTTTTTTTTAATTAAAATTTTATTAATTATTTACATTTTAATGTGTTGTTTAGTGAGTAAGAACTAAAAACGTTACTTTTTGCGACGGAAGTATTTGCGAAGTCTACGTTCCTGTCGCAAAAAATAACATTTGTCACAGGCGATTAGCTATCGCAAATGCTATCACAAAAACTTGTATTTACGGTGGCGTTTTTGCGACGGCCACATTACCGTCACAAAAGGTTATTATTTGCCGCAGGCCTTTGCACTACTGTGTCCCGTCGCAACTATTAATCAAAACCACGCCGTTTCGGTCCAAGTTTTCCCAATTTCCCTTCCCCCTTTTCTCTCACTCAAACCCCCAACAATCCTCCTCCACCACTGTTCCCCCAGCCACTCTCATCCACAGCCGCTGCCGCCTCCGTTCCTCCAGTCGTTCTCCTCTATAGCTGCTGATGCAGCTGCCCCCTCCTCCTCCTCCTTCTATCTCTGCAATTTGAGACCAATTAAGCCTCTCTCTCTCTCTCTCAAACTGCCGACTTCATGGAAAAACTAGTATATTTCTGTTGTGCCATGGTAGGTTCCTTCTTCTCTGTATATGGCTCGAGGGGCCAGTCTTCCAAACGACATGTTAGAGGCCGCGAAGAGTGTAGGAATTCGGAAAGTGCTTCATTTCTAATGTAGTTTTCATTTCTACATGTTTCTCATATTTAATATAAGAAATATTGAGAAATTGGATGAAAGCATTATGTCTTAATAAGTTAATTGAAAGAGCTTCAACATTTTCTGTAAACAATTTTATCCTGTTACGTAAGCTTTTTAATGGACATTGAGTGGAGTCTAACCGGTAACAATTTGTGCCCATCTAATGGAAGTACCGCAAAATCTTTGTTAATTTGAGGTTCCCTTGCCTTCACATGGATGAAAACTTGGTGGGATTATAGCTTTTCAGGGGTTTCAGTCGTGGTGTCAAACAGAGCTCTTTATTCTTTTTTGTGAGATGAGATCCCTGTGGATTTTTTTATCACAATTTTGGAAAAATTAAGTTACTATTGTATCTCTGGTCTTCCATCATTCTTTTGAAGGTATGGATCTTGTAATTGCAGACTTTATGTTTAGCCTTAGAAGTTGTATTTCATTTGTAATGTGGTCCGACTACTGACATAACTTTGAGCAGTGTTCCAGATTAATTATTATTATTTTTTGTTGATAAGTAGTGTTCCAGATTCATTAATGTTCTTTTGAGGACATTATGCTTGAGACAAACCTTGTTCTGGATTGCAAGCTGGTGAATTTGCCTTGTCAGCTCAGCAATATAAGCAGCATTATCATCACTCGCAATAGAAGCTTCAGTTTTAATTGTATTCTTAGTCTTGACTGTTTAATTTGGCTTTTCAATGTAAGAGTACGTTTTTCATATGTTATGATTGGGAAATCTTTGACCATTTACGAGGCCTCTGTAGAAATATTACCTGCACTTAGCATTGATCTATCTATCTCCTTGTCATCAGGGTCTAATTAGAGCAATGCCTTTTAAGCATATTGGTTTGTCATCTCAATAATTTGATGCATGATTAATTTGACTCCTGAGCTACTTTTCAACGTCATTTTTGCGTAGATCCTTCCTTGATTACACTAATCATATGTCTTGACATAGCGGATTTTTGTGTGAATGGGTATGGGTTCTAATGTTTTACCGAAAATATAGGAGCCACATGTTTCCTTGGGGTGATGTCTTCCTTTGCTTTTAGTCGTGTGGTGTGTTACTGACTCATTGAACTATTATATCATCGATCTGTGGCTTATTGTTTTCAATTTTTTATTCTGAGTGCCAATTGGGTGAGTTATCAGATTCTTTTTTATTTTTTCTGAAAAGAAAAATGAAGAACATAGTTGATTTTGGATTGGAATTTATTATTTAAAAAAGGAAACTGTGTTAGCAAAACTTTTATACTTAAATTTATTAGATTTTTGCCTGTTGTATCATATATTATAAGTACCGCACAAGAACAGACTTACTGATACATTTTCCCTTCACTGTCTTTTTTTCTTTTTTTCATGTGCAGGTGAAGACATTGATTGTTTATCTGATGGAGTTCAAAGTAAATTATGCTCCACATCTTATTAGTAATCCAAATGCTGTTTTGGTCAACTGGAACGTCAGTTAATATTTTATTTCACAGTTATGAGTAGCATTCCTGCCCTTTTTGGAATACTACTCACAACTATCTTGCTGACACAGTTCGAATGTTAATCCTTTAATTCCTCACTACTATCTTGCTGTCACTACTATCTTGAGTTGTATTCAATTATATCTCAAGATATAAAATATTGTTGAATACTACATTGTTTTCCGAATTCGCACAGTACCGGAGTGACAGTACTTAACGTTCGAACTACATTGTTGTAGTTTCGGCAAATTGTCTATTCTCATAATTGGAAATACTACCTGTTCCTTTAACGGAAATATTTTACCATCTTCTCCTGTTAGAAATCTGAATGGCATCCTAGACCCATAGTCTTATTCTTTGCTTACATATAGAATTCACATTAAGTAGGTGAAGGAAATTTAAACCATTATCCAATTTGCAGTGTTATAATTTCATCCAAACTGTGTTTAGATCCAAATGGGTGCCATGACACTAGATGTGGAGCGCATCAGGGCCAGTAATTTACAGAATCCAATGAGATATTCATCGCCTTGCCAATAAATTTGGAAGTGTGGAGGTTTCATTGTACATGTAGATTAACAAATTTAACTGTTTTAAGAGCAATCACCAGACAAGATCCCGACCCACCTTGCACTATGGACCCATTTGAATTTGCAGGAACTGATTCCTCTCAATAGAACCGGACAAAAAGAGCAATGTTTTAGTTTATGATAAAATAAGCACTAAGCATGTCCTCTGTGTTTTTGACCTTCTTCAATTACTCACAGTTATTGTTACTTTGTAGATGTTGAACTTAGTTGCGAAGAATTTTAACATATTACAGATTTTGGTGCGGGAGCAAGTTCAAATGTGAACTTATTAGGCAATCAATCCATTACTTGTAGTGAGCTTCAAATTTCGAGTTTAAATAAAGTTTTCTTTTAATTAACTTGTATACAAGTTTAGAGTTTGGGACACTTTTACAAGTTTGTATATTTTTTGAATTTAAAATTATAATTATCATTCGAAAATTTGGATGATTTGATGCCTAATGTGGCTGTGTTTATAGATATAAATGAATTGTTGGCGATTAAATCTATCAAAATCAGAGTAAAATATTTATTTATCAAAATTAGGAACTACATGAAAATCAGATGATTAATGTGCATAATGATTCAATCCTTTATTTATCTATTGTCTATTGCTTCTTTTTATTTTCTGTGACGACTTGCTCTAAAATTAATTTTATGTTTTCTGCTTTCATAGATCTACAATACTTAATAAATCTATTATACGATTGTTTCTTTTTGCTGTTTATGGGAGTGTCATTGGCACGATATATTAACTGTTTACCTAATTATATCTTCTTTTTATTTTATTTTTATTCATATTATTTTGAAGGAATAGATTGTTGTTGTTATAGTCGGGATTGATATAGTGCCCAGACAATGAATATTTTTTAATAATTTTTTATATATTGATATTGAATTTGTCTAATTTGGATTAAAAAAAACTGGTTTGTATGGTTTGATATATTGATGTTAGTTTATTTTATGTTTTTATATTTTGGATGTATGGATGATGCAGATTACTATTATATATTATATATTATTTTTGCATTTTGGATGTATGCATTTATGGTCTGATGCTCGAATCTATGGTTTGGTGCATTTTATTAATTTATGTAATTATAGTGTCGATGAGATTTATTTATTAATTTACAATAATTATAGAAATTACAAGGTATACAGAAATTACAGAAAATTCAATTTAAAAAAAATATATTTAAAAAGTAGACAGGGTATTTGTGACGACTGAAATAGTATTTGTGACGGCAAACAGCAGTCACAAAAGAGTTACGTAAGTTACGAGTTTTTGCGACGGTTACACACTCGTCACAAAAATATACTTTTGCGATGGCTTCTCCCGTCATAAATAATTATCTAGCCGTTGCAAAATCAGTATTTGCAACGGCATTTGGGACGGCCTTTCCCGTCACAAAAAAATTCGTTTTGACGTCAGGCTTTTGCGACAGCTAATTTGTCGTCGTAAAATACTTAGCCATCGCAAAAGGCCGTCGCAAAAATTTTTTGCGATGGAAGAATTTTTGTGACAGGAGATTCACAATCGTCGTAAAAAAACCTTTTGCGACGGCTAATGAACCTTTTGTGACGACAAGTTGCGATTACAAAAAATCTAATTTCTAGTAATAGCTACAAAGAAGAACAAAAATCTTGTCTCCTGAGGGTGAGTCCTAAGAATAAAATCCTCATTTAGCAATATAGTCCATTTTGAAGATAACTTCCATTAAACTAGAAGTTCTGAGGATAGGATTTAGCTCTTTTAATTAAAATTTTATTAATTTTTTACATTTTAATGTATTTTCCAGTGAATGAAAACTAAAATTTTTTCCGATAATACTTGAATTGGGGACTTCGTAAATATTCGATTAGGCTTAAACTTGCTCTTCAAAATCCATTACACTTACAGTACCTAAGTTTCGGGCTTCATGTAAGTGTAGTCGATCACCATAAATAACTGTATGGTGTGATGGGGGTATTACCCTATCCGTACATTCATTTTCTCTTTTAAAAAAAATAAAAATACTTAGTCCACTGTATGCTAGTAGACCCCACCATCACATAGACCTAACATACCAACAATTTTTTTTGGTTAACTTAAGAAAAATGAAGAGAGAGAGAGAGAGAGAGTGAGGAGCTGAATATGGACCAAGTCTCTTCCGTTACGATACATACTTTCAACTTGGTCAGTCAAATTAGCCCGACGCGTTGAACTTGGACCTTGCACACTGTTTCCTTCTAAAACCTTTTTTCTATCTGCGTACATCTGTTATTAAATGCAGCAATTACACGTCTTCCCTATCCTCTCTCCCTCTCTCTCTCTCTCTCTCTCTCTCTCTCTCTTTCCAAGCAACATCGTCAGTCTTCACACCCACCACTTCATATAAAATAAAACCCCCACCTTTCTTCCACAGCCAACACCAGCAACAATAATCGGCTCACACCTCTCTCTCTCTCTCTCTCTCTCTCTCTAGAATTCAGATCAGAAACAGAGGAGCTGTGGACTGATTTTGAATTCATTTATATATATATATACTATCATGTCTGGCGACGACTTTGATCTGAAACTCGAACCCAAACCCAAACCAGTGGTGATCCGAGAAGTCTGGTCGGGCAATCTAGAGTCCGAGTTTGAGCTGATCCGAGACCTGATCGACCGTTATCCCTACATTTCTATGGACACAGAGTTCCCCGGCGTCGTGTTCAGGCCCACCACCGTGGACCACCACAACAGGCGGCGTCTACGCCCGTCGGACCACTACAAGGTGTTGAAATTGAACGTTGACGCTTTGAACCTGATCCAGCTCGGCCTCACCCTCACCGATGCCGCCGGGAACCTCCCTGACCTTGGAACCGGCGAGGGCGGCTTCATCTGGGAGTTTAACTTCCGGGACTTTGACGTTGAGCGTGACGTCCACGCGCCGGACTCCGTCGAGCTCCTCCGCCGCCAGGGCATCGATTTCGACCGGAACCTGTCCGAAGGGGTCGAATCGGCCCGGTTCGCGGAGCTTATGATGTCATCGGGGCTCGTGTGCAACGAATCGGTGAGTTGGGTGACGTTTCATAGCGCGTACGACTTTGGGTACCTCGTTAAGATCCTCACGCGCCGCGAGTTACCGAGCGGTCTCGAGGACTTTTTGGGAATTCTGAGAGTATTTTTCGGAAACAATGTTTACGATGTGAAGCACCTGATGAGGTTCTGTCAGAGCTTGTTTGGCGGATTGGACCGGGTCGCTAGAACGCTAGATGTGGACCGGGTGGTCGGGAGGTGCCACCAGGCCGGCTCGGATAGCTTGTTGACGTGGCACGCCTTTCAGAAGATGAGAGACATCTACTTTGTAAAAGATGGACCGGAGAAGCATGCCGGTGTGTTGTATGGATTAGAGGCTTTCTAGAAACTAATAATGTTAATGTTCATTTAGCTAATTCTTTGAAAACTTGTTCAAAGCAATTTTTTGTAAATTAAGTTGATTTAATTAATACTTTTGCAATTGGGCTGTACAAAAATATTATGTTCGTATTTTGAACTCAGGAGTTTACTAAACCATATAACAACTAGAGAGAGATTCTTCTAGGATTCACAAGAGTTGTCTACAATTTCAATTGGCTATGTTATATGAACATAGTCAAATCGTAAATCCATCTGCGCAGGTGGCGGTCGGGTTCAGTTTAGTTCTCGGATCATGGGTTGGGTGCCAAAGCATTCATGAAATTGAAGAAAGAAAAATAGCATATTTGACAATCTCGTAGGCTAGTATTACATGGCCGGCTCAAAACTCGTACAATTGAAATATGAAAGCAACATTGTTAGAAAACCAGTTTTTGAGGTTTGTGGTCTCCTCGAATTTAAGAAGTTGACTTTTGAATCTAGCCGGCTTGTCTTGAAATTAAGTCCGCTGAGGGTGAAAGTGTACCTTGGCAGCCGCCACTTGCTTGCCAATGTAGATAATACCAATTTGTTAGACAAAAGACCGGAATATGATTTCATTATTAATTTTCAAGTCGGTTTGGGAAAATGATAGATTTGCTATGAATGAGCCAAGACTGCAAACAAAGTTACATTTGGATGAATGAGGCTGCAAGCTAAGTCGTGACTGATAGTAGTATGGGTTTTATATGTGAGACTCTAATATCATAATTTTATAAGTGTGTGTACCCTTATGTGTAATCATGTTATCTGATATTATTGTCGAACTGAACATCCCACCGAACATGGAATTCATCGAACTCTTTTAATTGTTTGTCATGACGCGTATTCGGGACGCTGAATGTCACCCGTCCAGGACTTGTGTGTTTGGGACGCCGAACGGAGTGCACGCACAATCTACTTGTGACGTCATAGGCACTTCATGGGTGCCCTGGTAGTATCGAGGTATTTTGTCTAAGTTTAGACACAGTTTGGAGGCAAGTCTGGACAACCAACCTTTTTAGCACCTGACAGGAAATTTGGAGTTTAAGTGGTTCGATCGTTTATGGTGAAGGTGTCACCTCGGCAGGACCCCCAGAGAGGTCAAATCACCTTCAGGTCAGCCTTGCTGAGAGAAGGAGATTACTCTATGTTGGACTCTAATCCTTCAACTTATCACGGTGAAGTCTTATGGATGGAGCATTTTTATGAATATGCCTTATCGTTTATGAGTTCAATCCTACTTGGACTAGGACAGGGGATTATATAAGAAGTCTTCGGATCCTTAGAAAGAGGTGGACAAAAACCCCATAGATTACTAGTGACTCTCCATTGTCTCTCACTTTCTCTCAGCTGAATTGCTTCACCCTTTACCCAACCATTCCTGTTTTCCTCCGATATACTCGGCACGATTGGTGACTCCCTGCAACCCGACATTACACTCCTACATACATTTGGCGCCTCCACTAGGGAGTCAAAGTTCGTGATTATGGGACCCAAAAAAGGAGGTTCGAGGCAATTGCCGCCATGCCAAGGATCAGATCACGCTGAGTCGCAACGTTCTCACCCCTCAGAAGTACCTAACAGGAGTTGTCACAGCGAGGACCCACAATATTCTGACCTCGTGATACCACCAACTAGAATAGCACAACAACCCCCTATATTAGGGGGCATTCCATACGTTCCAGCTTTAGACCCCATTCGCAGTCTTACTGACATGCTAACGACTATGTAGCAACAACAAAATCAGATGACTCAGATGATGCTCAGCATCGGGCAAGCATTACCGGTAATTCTCCAAAATCTAACAAATGCTTAGCCATCGAATACTGTTACTACCCCTGTAGCGCCGACCCCCTTTGCTGCACCAGCCACGCCCTCTAATCTTTTTTATGCCCAAAGCGCTCATGTCACATCGGCTACCCTCGCGGTGGCTGCCACCTTTATACAAGGGACCACCCCACCCTTAGTCCCCTCGGGGTCTACGGAAATCTTTGCCCTACAACAAGTCAAGACGTTGATTGAGCATCAGCAAGCCACCATACCCACCATGCCGAACCTGGATCACCGCCCTTCATACCCACCCGAGATCGCTGGCATGCCTTACCCATTCGGATATGTGCCTCCTAAGTTCATCCACTAAAACGGCAAACAGTGGAGCACCAGGGAGCACGTGGTTCTATTCGTCGAAACCTTAGGCGCATTTGGTGTCAATAAGATACTTAGACTCTGTGAATTCCCGAAGTCACTCACGAACAACGCTTATACTTGGTACACCAACCTTACGCCAGGATCTGTGATCTCATGGGAGGATATGGTATCCAAATTCTACGACAAGTTCTTTCAGGTTAAAGAACGGCTCACCACGCTCCAGCTCTCCAAGGAAAGAAAGCAAAAGGATAATGAATACCTCCAAGTTTACATAAAACGATTCCACGATTGGTCGTTAGAATGTTTCGAGCCAGCAACAGAAGTCAACCTCGTCAAA